>JAFIRS010006302.1:0-39831 GCA_018342105.1 Gonioctena quinquepunctata
TCCTCCCCAAGTCAGGGGAATACAACCATCTGGACCCATCAGATGGAGGACTTCCCCGTCTCTACCGAATAACGGTATTGTTGTCCATTGGTCCACTTTTCAGTACCACGCCCCCAGACCCCAAAAACCATGGGGGAGAGGCATCGGCGAACCGATGGGGCTATCCTTCTCTCCCTGGGTACCCATGTCAAAAAGACTCATCTCGTTACGTTTGATTGTGTTCACCACCAGTGCGAAACCCGCGAAAACCACCGGCCGGTAGGGACGTTGTTACCTGCAGCCTGTCCTGAGGAAATTACTAGATTACCAGAGTCGCTATTCAAAAGATAGGAAATCACAAACGGGTCTTTTTTCCCGTTTTTCTCACTCAAAATGATATTTTGTGCTAACCTCACACAATGTAATATAACTCTCATACAGCGTATACTCTCAGTTCGCAACAGAAAGCGCCCGCAACAGTTCGATCCAAAGAACTATATCGCGTATGTTGGTTATGAAAATGGTATATCGTGTAGTCCGATCTGAAACGTGGGGAAATGACCTGCATTCAATTCTGATCACCCAGTGAAGAGATACAGGATGATACTTTGTTGAGCCCGATATTGGGACTAACAAGGTTACTCCGGGATAAACTGCGTCTCTCTCGTTCTGATGTTTCGTATCCATTTTTTGAATCAAAATTATATATATATATATATATATATATATATATATATATATTGTGTGATATGTATTTGTTTAATTGTTTCGTATCCATTTTTTGAATCAAAATACTAGATTCTCAAATAGCTCTGGAAAATCAAATCAGTCCACTGAATTATCTATCTGTATCTATTATTATTATTATCCGGTACCTATTATAACCTAATTGAGACTTTTGAATGAAATTATTTCTAAATCCCAATATGAAATGTATTTTCACATAAGAAGTCAATTGAAAATAATGTTATTTTTATCAACAATTATTCGATCTTCAGAAACAAACAATCAAAGATGATCTGAAAATAACTTCAGAGGCGAAATGATCGAAATCTAGTTTTCCAGACAACCTTCGTAACATCACTTACTTCTTTATTTCAAGGTGATTTTTCACAAATTTTGTGAGAATTTTGTGTATTTTCCGTTGGTGCTGCTCATCGTGAATGTTGGAATCACTGAATTTTCCTAACTCATTCTCTAGATATACTCCCAGTAATTGGAACTGGAATTTCATATGGCAACTTGTACGAGCCATGAAGAACATGGAAGTCATCATATAGTAACAGGTGATTCCACAATAAAGCATGCTGATGATGAAGCCAAATAATCCGATTTTTCCGAACCACTTTTTCATCAGAATATATTGAAATATGTAGAAGTCTTCTTCATGGACAGGGCTCATCAATAAACATGCCCAAAGGGCCAGCAATAATGATACAAAGCAGAAACTTTCCAGTTTTTTTATGTAATTCATGATCTTTTTTTTTCCATACCAGTTCCTCCTGAATCTATCGAATATCATATTCAAGAATAATTTGGGTATCTTGAATACGTTCGTAACCATAGATGATGACAGTAAGGCACACAGAACAAGACTGAAACAAAAAAAAAACAGAAATACAAATTGATCTGGTGTGAACTTCATCCAGTTCCAATCATGTCTTGAGAATTAACTCTAGCCTATGTGATATCAAATGGTCTTTTAATGTATTTCGATGAAAAATGTCAATTGCAGCACCAAAGAAAAACCATTCATTCGATTTCTCTATTCATATTTCAAATACATTCCTCCGCCAGTAAATCATCATACAAAAAAACAACCACCAAGTATAATAATATATTTACCTATTTTATATCAAGAGTTCCCAAAATATTCAGAAAAGTGCAAACATATAGAAAAACTTAACTGAAAAAACTGTTTTTGTGGAGAGAACATGGATCAAAGGGAATTTTTGGCTTTCCACTTCGCTCAATGAAAAATTGAAAAATATTAAAGATATTCCTGCTGAGTATTTTTTTATGAAAACATATGGAAAATCAGGAAAATTGTGGCATTTCAGACAATATTCACAATTATAGAATAAAACTATCGAAGAAAAGATGTTTTTCATCTATAATTTGAAAATTTGTCTGAAATGCCACAATTGCCCTCCTTTCATATTTTTCACAGACGCAAGATTCATTCGTGTATATATGTATATATATATATACCCTTTTAGCGTCTTTCCAATAAGAATACTTTCAGCGTCCACAGAAGTATGTTCGATTTTTTCCCTACCAGTAGTCAGCACTGAGTTTACTGATCACAGAAATGCGTAGTATATCGACCTATTCACTAACAACTTCCAAATTTATATTCTGCTGGTTTTAAGCGTCCTCACCACCATTCCAGCGTTTCCGAGATACATTGTATTATATTATGTTTTCTGCTTCCGATGTTATTATTCTTGGACAAATTGCATACCTTCAGTGTTTAGCAGTGTTGCCAAGCCGGACTAAGGGCGATTTGGATGGTTGCGAGTGTATTCAACACGCTGTTCCATGGGGAATGACTGACAGTCAGTTAAATAATGAACAACTTTCCTGAAGAACTAAGAAGATGTGTTTATCATTTATTACATACTGATATTCTTAAGTTGTAAAAATGTATTATGACTAAATTACTATCAGAAGCTTTTATTGAACTTTATTTGTTGCCTGTCCCAATCTATGTCTCCCACAAACTCTTTCATAACAATTTTAGATCAGTTCTAATGAGCTTTGAAATTCACATTATGACATTTTTATCTGAAAAAAGGTGACAACTCCATAATGGCGGACTAGTTTTTCGATTTATGGTCCTAGTTTTAGGTTCGAGATCATGATTTTTTGCTTAAGTTTTAAGTACGTGATATGGTTGATTCAAGATGGCGGACGATTTTGTGTCCGTTCCCATTCAAAAGTTGTGAGTAGTAGTTTTGGAGACGGAGATTATAATTTTTCTAAAAATCTGGATTCAATAGGGCGGGTCCAAAATAGCGGGCAAGTTTTTGTGATTCATGGTCCGATCCATTCAACATTGATTTCCAGTTGAAACTCCAGAATTCCAAGATTAACTGGGTTTTGTGGATTTATAGTTCAAATATATTAGAAATTGGTGACTGGGTGGTTTTGTAGGCGCGGATTACAAATTATTCATGAACGACTAAAATAATTATACATATGAATAAAAAATCTTGCTAGAATCAAGCTTCTATTCAAATGCACTGAGAAGGAAAATAATTTCTTTAGGAGTGTGGAGTGGTTTATTCTAGGAGTAACAGACTCAAAACTTGCCACAAGAGAAATTGAACTTTATTATACAGGGTCTTTCCTAAGTACGTGGGGAAAACTCAGTAAGTGATCCTTGTGATATCTTATGGGAAAAAGTTTTCATAAACTTGGGCTCGAAACTTCCTAGTTTCTGAAATACAGTTGAATGTTCAACTGAAAATCTATTTTTTTCCAATATCTCAGGAACAACTCAATACATTCATTGCTATTTTTCATTCAATTTATCAAGTTTTGCTGATAATTTGTTCCTATCTACCAATCACAAATCACACAGAATTTTTTCGAAAGTTGAGGAATCTGGGAAGAAATCTGAGGATGTTTCTTGTTGTTTTGAGGCATTGTAAGAATGAACTAGCAGCTGGGCTCCCCACGACTATGACGTCACGTGTGACCTTGAATGCTTGCAGGTGTGCAATGTTGTGTGTTTGACCTTGAGATTCGTCATTGAGCTTTCATAACATTAGGTTTGGTCGACTTTGAGATTCGACCTTCAGTTTTGACCTTGAATTTGACCGTGAGATACATAACATTAGGTTTTGACTTTGAGATTTGACCTTGAGTTTTGATGTTGGGATTTTTTCAGCAACTTTGAGATTTGATCTTTATTTTTTGTTTGGGCTTGACTAACGCTGTGGCCTAGGCATACATATTCTGTGTGGTCATGACCTTCATGAATCCTTGCACTCTCCAAGCGAGGAAGGTGCTCATCCTATGAGAGAGCTAAGAGTGAACTGCGAGTATTGATGAGTGCGCTGAATGTCAAGAGAATCCCTCACAATACAGATTGCCATCGCATCGGACTTGTTGTAGTGGGGGATATTTATGAAATATTCCAGGAGAAGAGTATTTCGAATCAGTGTCCCCCCAGTGATCTATTGAAAACAAGCTGGTGAGATGTATTGTGTGATTGTGGTGAAGATTTCACCGTAGTGATAATCTACGTCGGCATCAACGGGAAACTTGCCGGGGAGGTCCTTCATGAAACGAGTTAAATTGAACAAATGGCAATGACTCACCACCGAACCACTCTATACATGTAATTGTTGTAATGTGATAATCCCATATGGTCAAGTCAACCCCAGAATAGAACACCTCGCTTGTAGGACGAATTCATGTGTTCACTCGGATGGTGGTGTACCCCCTCATTAAAAAATGCATTCAAATGTCGTATTTAGCTACAGAGTATCTAGTGAGAATATGTATACTGAGTACACACCTTTTTTCGATGATATCAAGCATAAAGTAATCGAGCTATTGGGAAAAAACATCAAATCGCAAAACTCCATCAAGGTCAACATGGAAGTGTTTGGAAGTCATGTCATTCAAATCCAGGAATTGACAGACATCAAATCGTTTAATTCTCCCAATCGTATAGCAGATCGATCAACTGATTTGAATGGATTATTCGGAAGCGTTTCGTAAAATTTTATAATTGCCCAAAGTACGGAGTTTGAGGAGCGTGAATCAGGTTTGTAGTAATAATCGTTGTAAAAAGATGAAAGGTTTAATGAAAGTAATTTTTCCAGGATGGAGTTGCGAGAAAATTATGTTCCTTGAGGTGAACATAAACAAATACAGTCCACTTGGCGGATCATCCGACATGAAACTTCCCGAATTCATTGAGAGAAGAAAAGGTGTTGTCTACATAAAATGCTGCTTTGCATGGGCCGTGACATCTGCATTATTTCCCACACATAATAAAGTGTCGGAGATGTCATCATATCCACATTATGAGACTGTCTTAAATGTAACAGGTATGGATTTTCCAGTAAAATTACGTGATATGAAAATGTTTGAGTATTTGAATGATATTTCAGTTAATGTTCATGGTTTGGAAACTAAGATTGAAAATAAGAGAGTCAAATATGGGGTGATTGGGCCATTGCGATACTCTCAGAGAAAACTCAGAAGGCATGTCAATTTATTGCTTATCACAGGGTGAGGTGGAAAATAGTCATTATTGTTGATTAAAGATCTTTCAAGATTGGTGTCAAGTCAAATTTCAGCTCATGGACACATGTTGCGTCACCAGATGCATGATTGTATTCATGTATGTACAACAGTATCGCAATCTTATTTCAGAATCAACAAATATGGGAAAATGGTTGCCGGTAATACATTGATGTTTGAATATTTCGAAAGACATATGAATGTACCTTTGTAGTATATGCAGATTTTGATCGATTCGTAGCCTATACAAACCACCGAACTGATCCTGAACTCGTACACGTATAGAACCTTCCAACACGGAGCTTACCCATTTGTTTATCTGATAAAATGTTCCTTTGATGATAAATTAACAAAATATGTTTCATATAGAGGTGCTGATGCGGCGAAAGTTTTCACAATGCGAATAGAAGAGGATTTAAGGAATATATATAATAATCATTTGAGGTATGTGAAACCGATGACTAAACAAACCCCAGAAGAGGAGAGGGAATTTCATAATGCCACCACTTGTGGTATATGTGAAAAACTTTTCACAGAAGGGGATGTTAGAGTCAGAGACCACTGCCATCTCACGGGGAGAAAAAGATATCCCTCAGCGCACTCTGCCTGTAATTTGAATTTCAAAATACCAAATTTCATCCCCATTATATGCCATAATATGAGTGGTTATGATTGTCATATGTTCATTAAAGAATTGTATGAGGAAAAAGATAAGGTTGATGTTATCCCCAAACTAAGGAAAAATACATTTCGTTTACAAAACATCTCTACACACATATCTATCAAAGTAAACAGGGAAAAATTAAGAATTTTTTTTTGAAAATGAGATTTATAGATAGCTTCAGGTTCATGTCGAGTTCATTGGAAAATTTGGGTGCAAATTTGAGTGATAAGCAATGTGTAGAGATGTCAAAATGTTTTCCCGATAAAGAAAAATTCAATTTAATAAGGCAGAAGGTGTTTTCCTATATAGTTTTATGGACAACATCAATAAATTAGATCATCCTAATTTACCGACAAAAAATCAGTTTTATGACAATTTGAATGAGGAACATGTATCAGAGAAAGATTATATGAGAGCCGAACGTGTTTGGGAACTATTTGAGTGTAAGAGTCTTGGAGAATATTGGGATTTATATTTAAAATCTAATGTTCTAGTACTGTGTGATAAATTCGAGAATTTTAGACGGATTTGTTTAGATACATATAAGTTGGATCCAGCTCTATATTATACTGCACCTGGATTATCTTGGGATGCAATGTTGAAATATACAAATATTGAACTTGAACTGCTGACATTGATATGATAATTTTTTTCAAAAAAGGCATTCGTGGAGGTATTAGTCAATGTAGCGATAGAAAGTATATAGCAAATAATAAGTTTCTGCCTGATTTCGATCCCAATGAGCAATCATCATTCATGTCTTATTTGGATGCTACAAATTTATATGGACATAGTTTGTCACAACCATTACCTACATCTGATTTCATTTGGCTAACTCGAGAAGAAATCACAAATTTAGACATTATGGCTGTGGCAGACAATGATCCATATGGACATGTCCTTGAAGTTGACATACATTATCCTCAAGAATTGCACGATAAATATTCAGACCTCCCTTTTCTGGTAGAAAGTATAGTGCCACCAAATTCCAAAAGCAAGATTCCAAAATCGATTCCAAATTTGAATATTAAGCGAAAGTATGTGGTTCATTATAAGAACTTGAAACAGGCCGTCAATAATGGTTTGATTGTTATGCATACTGATAGAATCCTAAGATTCAAGCAGTCATGTTGGATGAAGCCTTACATCGATCTCAACACTCAAATGCGTAATAGATCTAATAATGAGTCTGAGAAAGATTTCTATGAGTTGATGAACAATGCAGTTTATGGCAAAACGATGGAAAACGTTGACAATAGGATCGATGTGAGGCTTGTTACACATTGGCAGAATGCCCATAGAAGTATGGGAGCAGGCGCTCTGATTGCACGACCAAATTCAAAAGTGCACAATTTTTGTAAAATTTCGTGTATTCAAATGGGTGGAGTGTAAGTGTATAATGACAAACCACTGTATTTGGGATTCTGTATCTTGGAATTATCCAAGACTGTAATGTACGATTTTTACTATGGATATATAAAGAAAGAATGCGGTCAGGATGCTTCTCTGCTCTACACTGACACAGATTCTCTAATTTTGAAAGTAAATACCGACAATTTTTATGAGTTCATCAGCACCAATATGAATAGATTTGACACATCCAATTACATTGAATATAATGAATTCAGCATACCTGTAACAAATTCAGTCTTGGGTGATTTCAAAGATGAGTTTTCCAATGATCCAGTAATTAGTTTTTATGGTACAGGAGCCAAAGCATACTATGTGCAATCTCTTGCAACAGAAGTAAAGAAAGCCAAAGGGGTAAAGAGATCTGTGATAAGGAATCAATTGACATTGGAGGATTATAAGAAAATAGTTGAGAATGGTGGTAATATTTTTAGGAAGATGAACTCTTTCAGAAGCATCTCACATGATATGTATACGGAATTGAAAAATAAAGTGGCATATCATAATTCCCAATACAACACAAACTTTCCCTTGGGGTCACAATGACATTGAGTTCTATCAGTGCGATCCCAATGAAACTATTCGTATATGTAATAACATAGTTAGATCTTTTTCTCAAGAATATGGCATGAATTCCGAAAGTAGATTGGATTATTTGATCAGTTTGTTGAATGCCGAAATAAATGAATAGTATCATTCACAATACTCAAATAGCTGGAAAGTTTATATTTGAATAGTCAAAATGATGAATAGATAACTGTATATATTATTGACATTGATTCAACGCTCATACGAAGCGTATAGTCAACAAATAAAATTATTGATGCACACTATTGTGTTTTATTGCAATATTTTACGCCGCGTAAACATGAATATCAGACACGCGAAGCCGCCGCGAAGCGGCGCCGAAACTGCTCTGCGAAACCGCGTAGCGGGCGGGTTTTTACCTCGTGTGAAAAACCGCGAAACCGCGGTTTTTTACACGGGGTAAAAAAAACTGTGGTCTAAAAAAAATAACAAGACCGCGGAGCGGTCTTGGCGCCGTGTAGCAGCGCGTTTTTAGAACGCAGAGTGGTCTTGACGCCGCGAAGCGGCGCCAAGACTGCTCCGTAGTCGACCAAAAAATTGCGCCGCTGCGCGGCGCCAAGACCGCTCCGCGGTCGAATGAAAAAAAATGCGTTAGAGGATTATATATCTTTAGATCCTGTCACAACAATAGTCAGTGTGGATTTGCCCATGTATGTAGAAGGATGAACAGCAATGTTATAGACAAATTTGGTCGCAGAAGGAAATGTACTACTACATCACCACCACCACGAGTGTCACATCGTTTCGAAGAAAAACTAAATGTGGTTAAGCAGGAAATTCTTGAAGCCACAAATACTACATGCGATCATTGTTCAAAGATATATCTGAGGATGTGTTGAAGTTACTACAAAAAAAAATTGTTCATCTCCAGACCACTTTCGATGGAAAATATGATGATCTATGTAAAAGAATTGAAGAGTTGGAGAAGAAAAATTCATCCACTCATGGATGCACCATCCATATGGAGACCATCACAGTGAGAATCTTTCAAACCAGAGATTATGGACCAGAGAAACACCTTCCTGCCAAATCGAAGGACATCTGATCAACTATTATTGAGTGTTCCCACCGCCTGGTTGCCAACCCAACATGTGATTGAAGATCCTCAGTATATGTGAAAATATATGATGTACTTAAAAATAATGATAACGTCTTCTCATGTGAATTATTTGGAAGAAATAAAAAAACAAATGAAGCTTGAATGTTTTATTTTGAATTTGTTGGAATATGCTCTAACTCTGCGTGGGAACTTTCGAAACATTTATTGGCATTGTATCAGACCAGATTAGAGTGGGCTAATGCATGATATAGGAAATCTTACCATTTTGGTTTCGATAAGATTTGTAGCTGGAGAGTAAAGAAATAGATTATTTAATATGAGAATTGCAATATGATAAGAAAATAAAAAGACTTAATGAAGTAGAGGGTGGGGCCCCAACCTCGCACCACCCTGTGAGTACCAACCTTCAGAATGTACCCTCCAACATCTACTTCATTAAGTCAGGGAATCGACACAGTTCATAATTATCAATTTAACATCATTCAAATTTATTTCTGAAATTTATTACATATATCACGATGTACCCTAAAGAATTCTTTGAAACGTTGTAGAACTAGCAATTTCGTCTGATATTCAGATTCCATCTTTTCCAGCTCTACAATTCGTTTTTTCTCTTCGCAAGCTTGTCGACGGAGTTCGTTAGACGCAATGATCAGTTCATCATGTTTTCATCTCCTTTGGATCAATTCATTATGATCAACGGATGACATTGCGATACCTTGCTCCATCTCATGCATCATCTCCCGTAACTATTGACTAGGGGTAGATAAATAGTCAACCATTGAAGAGGATGATGGATTTGACTCACTACGGTTTCTATCACCCTTACTTCTGGAAGGTATCACCATTGAAGGTCCTGCCATGAGTCCAACAGTATCAGGAACAGAAGATTTCTTCGATTCGACAACCATAGAGCGAGCCAGAATCGGTGTTGCAGTGGCTTGTTTGATGGTAGGTTCAGGTAATACATTACACATCCGCCTATTCAAGGTGGGCCGTGGAGTAGGATGGATTTCATCTCTATACTTCTGTATTACCGATTTTTTGGCAGACCCCTTTGACTTTGGTGGTGCCTTCGCCTTTACCTGCTTCGTGGCATGTCGCTTCTCTGCTGGAGGTCGATCGACGAAATCTTCTCTTGAATCCCATCGTGAACGTTTTGTAGTAGCCTTCACTGGTGCAGTACCATCCTGAGATGACACGGGTGATGAAACTCTGGGAAGTGGCGTTGGGGCAAATCGTGATATATCATTGGGAACAATACCCTGCTCATGAGATGGTCCTGCCACACCGTCCTTGGGAATATCTCGTTCAGGTCGAGGTGCAGCCAATATATTCACAAGAGTCAGTGTAGCAGCAACATCCTGAGATCGGGTGGAATTCTTCATGATCGTCGGAAAAAAATCTGAAACAAAACTGAAAATGTTAGATCGATACCAGCGAGCAGAATCGAAGGAATGATTGTTTCGATCCAGCACTCGCAGTTTTATGCCTTTTTCCCACTCCTTGAGAAGAGGAGTCCATGTAAAGCGATTGCGCTGGCAATATGCAGGATGGCTAATATTTACACGCCTTAGGCGAGTGGATGTCTTGGGGAGGGGGTTTGGAAGTTATTTCTAAGACTCATCTTCATGTTTTGGTATGTGCGAGTTTCTTGAAGTGGGATTAAGACCAAAATCGTATAAATTGAATCCTGCAACGGTAGGACTTTTTCGAAAACTTCTTTTTGAGAATCATCTTGTTCTTGTTGAGAACTATCAGAATGTGTTTCAAACGTGAAGTTGAGGAAGTTGTCAACATGATGGAAGACTTGAATATTCAAGACGAAGCAGACTTCATGGAAGACGAAGCAGAAGCTGTAGGTGAAGGAGATGCACCAGCAGCATATGAAGCGGAGGCCGTCAACGATGAGGGAGCATTGGATGACGCTGCTTCAAACGAAGACGATAATTTGATTGCCGATGATGAGGGGCTAGGTGATGAAGTTTTCGATGAACTTGGAGAGGAGTTGTCCAGAGGCAGGGAAATAAATATCACATCAGTCGCACACCAGGATGACCTTCTCTACTGTATAAATTACAGTATAACTGAGGTGATGACGAGGAATGGAGTGCGGAATATATGTTTTCTCTGTTTCTCGACATATAGCAGCATGATCAATTTCAACCAACGGTGTTGGGCATTTGATATGCATATAAAGAGGAAGTTGGGTGATATTGAATCCAAATTTTGTGCCAGATGTAAAGATCCATTATTTCAAGTGAAATTGGCACAAATGTGTTGCTATTGCAATAGTAACTAGTTTCATTTGAAATAATGGATCGGAAGTAATTGTTGTATATATTGTAGATTTTTTAAAATATGAATTGATTTTGATGTTGACTTTTTTTTTGAATAAAATGACTTTTCCAATAACAGTCCTACAATTTTTTCTACCTCCAAAGAATGAACATTTCTGCATATGGTGAAATTGGTCTTGATACAAAAAACAAAGTTTTCTGAGCTCGAATTGATTTTCTCTTCTGAAAAGCAAATAGATCAATGTTGAAATGAAAATAAAATCTAGTGAAATCTCATTTAGCCTACACATAAAATATTCTTAACTGAATAGTGAGACTTAGACTTTTTGAAACTCGAAATGATCGATCACATTCCTACTCCGCGCTTTACCCCCACTCCTGACATATCTCCTCCACTCCTCTGAATGATATAAATAGAATCACGTCGATCATTTCCTCACTTCTGATCATCATGTCAGACGTAACCAAAGCCGTAGCAGACTCAAGTGCGTATGTGTTGGAACGTGGTGATCCACCACCTCCAAGTTTGTTGGAGCCGTCAGCAGATGATGGCCCCATCCAAGAAGAAGAGGTCAGTTCAACCAGCAGAGGACCGCCAGCAGCAGCAGATTATGAGTCGGATTCATCATCTTCATCGTCGTCAAGTGCAAGAACATTTCATGGGGATGACGACTGGTGGTTCAGTGATCCGGAAGAGTCGGACAATGGTCATGTTTGCAATGGCCATGTTTGCAATGACTACTGTGAATGTGTGAGTGATGCTGAGAGGGACAGGATGGACCAGGATGAGTGGTGGGATCTTATGCATATCCGTAGACCGGGACGCAGACGGCTGGCAGTGCAACAGCCGGTGGACGATGTGAGTGACAACGAGAATGATGGTGTCATCGTGATAGACGATTAGGATGATGTCATCATGATCGACGATTAGGGGTGGACTTTTATAATGGGGTGTACATTCTCAAAAGGTTGGTACACACAAGGATGGTGCGAGGTTGAAGCCCATCCACACGGGGGGGGGGAAGGCGTGCACGGGCGCCACCCTCTAGTCCATCAAAAATAAATTAATAATGTTATTTAATAATACAGCTATACTTCAGAATGATGAAAGTTGAAGAACATCGGTGCGCGCACAATGATATATGACAAGTTTTTATATTTTTTCCAAATAATCAATATCACTTGGGAACAGAGAACATAATGTTATAAAGTTAAGAATAAACAAAAATATAATATCTAGTGAAATCACATTCAGTCTTCACATAAAATATTCTTTAATTACTGATGGAAATAAGTCTATTTGAAACTTGAATGATCGACTACATTCTTACTCTGCGCTTTGCCCCCACTCTTGACATATCCCCTCCACTCCTCTGGATGATATAAATAGAATCACACGTCGATCATTTCCTCACTTCTGATCATCATGTCAGACGTAACCAAAGCCGTTGCTGATTCCAGTTGTTATGTGTTGGAACGTGGTGATTCACCACCTCCAAGTTCATTGGAGTTGCCAGCTGGTGATGGCTCCATTCAAGTGAATGGAGTGAGCTCTTCTTCTGACCAACATTGCAACGAAAATTGTGGTTGTGTTGATGACGTCGTATGGTTAGACAGATAGATGATAAGTTGTTAGGGGTAAACTAGATATTGGGGTGTACATTCTAAAGGTTGGTACACACAAGGATGGTGCGAGGTTGGGGCGCCATCCACGGGGTGGGCGGGCACGAGGCGCCACCCTCTAATTTATCAAGTATTAATTTTCAAATATATTTGGAAATCAAAACATTTATATATGGGATCACAATGATATATCATAAATTTAAAATGTTTCTACAAATATTCGATTCCATTTCATTTATTTATCAATCACAAAATCTTTCATGGAATATTTTCAGTCTATGAACAGCATTCAATATTGGATCAATAATGTTTGCAGCTCCATTTATTCTTCTTTGGAATCTCGTTCGATCTGCTGCCACATATTGCCAAAACATTTTTCTGGCATGTTTATGAAAGTTACCAAATAGTACCAGTACTCGCTTCATAGTGGTCTAAAACTGTGTGGTGTGACTGATTCAATCAACACAATTAAAATGAAATTATTACATTGAATATTATATATATATATATATATATATATATATGTATACATATATATATATATATATATATTATATATATATATATGTATATATATATATGTATATATATATATAATTCGTTGATGATTATCTCCTGACACAATGAAAAAAAAACATTTTATTTTATTTCATTTTATTTATATTTATGCTATGGATATAAAAAATCTATGGATTCATCCGAGTCAACTTCTTCATCCAATTGCAGATATATCGTTTCGTCCGAGTCATAGTTTGAATCTTCTGCAGGTATATTGACTCGGGGATCTTCTTCAATGGGCACCCATCGCTCCAAATTATCGTACCATATAATGGTCGGTTGTCGTCGTCTCCTTTCTCGCATTTCTCTTCTATAGTCATCGAAGATGAACTGACATGATTGTCTTGGATAGTTGCACTAGCCGGAGGATTTGGTGTAACTGCACATATAACTTTAGACATTTTGGATGTAAGTGAAGCAATGAATCAGATGCAATTCAATTAAAAGATATCGAATGAGTAGGAGAATACAGTTAGAAGTGGGGGAGTACCCTTCCTGAACACGAGTGTAGATGGAAGGGAGAGTGTCAAAATACATGTATAAAAGGTGACACACATGCCTATTACAACACATCAAAGTTTCAGTAATTGATTCTTACATTCAGTTTGAAAATATCATTAAAGTTATTGAAATGAATACCGCTGGGAGTTGCAATATTCTGTCAACTTTGTTGCGTGATGGCACTGACCAGTATGTGACAAATAATGCAGTTCCAGGGCTGAAACCAACGTGAACATTCTACCACTACATTTCCAGATGATTTACATTTTGATATGGATGAGTTTCTTATGATGGCAGACGTACCAACAACAAATGGCGAATTGGA
Source organism: Gonioctena quinquepunctata (assembly GCA_018342105.1). Taxonomy (NCBI): domain Eukaryota; kingdom Metazoa; phylum Arthropoda; class Insecta; order Coleoptera; family Chrysomelidae; genus Gonioctena; species Gonioctena quinquepunctata. The sequence continues at coordinate 14,271 of JAFIRS010006302.1, forward strand.
ATCTAATATTGGAATGTCTCAATTATTACCAGCCTATTCTTCACCCCCATCATCCATATCACTGAAAATAAAAAAGGGAAAGAGAAAGTAAAACGAGTGAACAATAGGGGGAGAAATACAGTCGACGTTACCGTCATGGTGGCTCCAAAGTCTACTTCTTCCAAGGCTAAACGCAGGTCAAAGAAAAGCAATTCAAGGACATCATCATCATCATCATCTTGTACACCAGATTCCCTGCCGATATCACTATTGAATTTTGTTGATCTTTCATCCTATAGCCCCCTGCAGAAATGTGTTGGAATGAAAAAGTTGGTGAAACGAGGCATTCTAGAAAAAAAGACCGTCCTTGTTCAGTGTGGCGAAAAAGATCGAAGTTTGCATGAGGAAATGAAAACCATAAGCATACTTCAAGAGCGCATTACAACCATGAAGAGAGAATTGACAAAAGTTCAAAATCAATCCAGGCAACACCAAAGTCTATGCACTCATTATACACGACACCTTCTTGACTTACAATGCATTGAATGGCTCTGTTCGTAATTCACTTTGAAATGTTCAATATTTTATTTTTGTACTATATCTGAATATTAATAAGTATATCAATAATGTTTATGTGTAATGGAAAAATAAATAAACAAGATTTTGTAAATATATGTTTTATTCCATATCAAATATCTACATGATCATATACATCATCATGCTCATCATATAGTTGATATTTCTCGATGATGTCATCAGGCAGTAGGGTGTGGAGAAATTCTTCCAGATCCAATTTGATCATTTCTCCACAGAACTGTGGTATGATGATGGCGCCTTGACTGAATTCTTCACAAAGTACTGCACCCTTGACGTACTTCTCGGATAAATGTGCACATCTTTGGATTTCATCTTAATCGAAGCAAACATTGAAATCATAGACTGTAGCATGGAGGGCATCTTGACTCAAAGCATTCAAGTAGGAGTTCAATCTCTCGATGGCTGTATTGATGTCCACGGCTTCCGTCCAACATTGACTCGAGTAATGCACCCACATATTGAAAACTGAAACGAGAAAAAGAATTGTTAATATATTCCATTGATATTCAAATAATTTCACTTACATGAAAAAAATGTGATGTTCCAAGTATATTACTTCTTCACTGAATGTTATTTTTTTAGTGGAGAAATATCTATATTCAACATAAAACACTATATCCTAACTATTGACATTCAAACAATATTATCACTCAATGAAGTTGAATTCTACTAGAGGTCGAGTTCTTAAACCCCCTGATACTTGTGGACTCTGACCCAAATATGTTATTGTATATTTGAAATCTGAAGCATTCATGCAACTGACACTGTCCGCATTGAATTCATCTGAAATACTTTCTGACAACCATGATTTGAATAAAGTATCATTATCATCACGTAATGTCATTAGAATAGACCTATCAAAACGAGTGTTACAAATCGTCATACAAATTATGTTGAAAGCTTTACCGATGGGTAATGATGATATCGGTCTTTGTTCAAAAACTCCCACCCTCTTTTCAATTATTGAAAAATTGATTCTCTTCAAATCCACAACTTTTGAAAAAAAAGACATAGTAAGACTGTATGAAAAAATATAGATTATTTCCACTGATAAAAAATACACTCACTCAACTGAGAAACTTCTTGTACTCTGTGTTCACTCTAATGATATTATCTTACATCTGATTTCTCAACAACGACTTCACACATTTTTATAAAAGATATCCCCACCCCATTTTTAGTAGATGGGAGTGTGAAGGTCATTGCGCACTTGACCATCAACACACTCATCAGTATTCGCAGTTCACTCTCAGCTCTCTCACAGGATAAACGCCCTCCTCGCTTGGAGAGTGCAAGGATTCATGAAGGTCATGACCACACAGAATATGTATGCCTACGCCACAACTGTAGTCAAGTCAAACAAAAAAATCAAGATCAGATCTCAAGGTTGCCGAAACAATCCCAACATCAAAACTCAAGGTCAAATCTCAGAGTCAAAACTTGATGTTATGAATCTCAAGGTCAAATTCAAGGTCAAAACTGAAGGTTGAATCTTAAAGTCGACCAAACCCAATGTCAAAACTCAATGACATATCTCAAGGTCAAACACACACACACACACATACAGGTATCAGCTACACTATGGCAACCCAAGCATATTCCGAACTTGTGGCACATTTGATAATATACTAGGTGGAGGTAGTGCTCTTTCTAAGAAATATTTAGCTATTTTTATTTCTTAAGTACACCCCGTTTGACAAGATATATTGATGTTCCACACTACGGCTACCTGAGCCACAATGTTGTGTGTACAAGTAATGTAAAGAGTTGTCATAGTGCAAAATTAGTAGCCATAGTGTCGAAAGTTCGTGAGGTGTGTGAGAGCGGTGTTGCCACATTTTATTTACTTTTACCACGCCCACTTACTTACGTACACACGACTCTGTGGCTACTACCAACAAGTTTATTTTGCTTCTGCGCAGCGAACAGTCATTTCTGTTAGTCGGAACATAAGCGAAAATTTCTCTCGTCGATACCAATGTTCATTATTGCGGCTGAATATCAGAAATTGAGTGTTGACAATTGAATTTTAAATAATCAGAGTTGAATGTTAAAGGATGAAACATGAAGTTTAATGTTGAAAAGTTGAATATGGAAAATTGTTGTGAGTTGAATATTGAAAGTCATCTGTCAAAAATTGAAGGTTGTGGTAGGTGTAATTTGAAAGTTGATGGTTGGAAATTAAATGATGAAATTCGAATGTTAAAAAATATAATCTTGAAAATTGAATGTGGCAAGTTGGGAATTGAGTTAGTTGAAGTTGAGGTGTTGTTTTGAATGAAGTTGAGTATAGTTTAATGCTCAGGAATATTGAAATTTTTAGTTGAATAAAAAGTATGAAAAAATAAATTTTGTAAAAAGTCGAATTATTCTTTTGAAATGAAAAATTTCGTGGAATCAAACTGATGATTTCATGAATGAGTCCTGATTCCAAAACTGATTGTGAATTTTACATGAAACTTGGGGTAAAAAAGGAAAAAATGTCGTTCGAAATAGCAGTTTGAGAAAGTTTTCGAAAGAAAAACATCTACTGTCTTATATTGGGATTAAAATTCGAATAATTGAATAAAAGGAATTTCATGGAAAACTGCTGTGGAATGTCAAATGAAAGTTATGTGATGCAGAACCCATTCATATATATAGAAAATTTTAAAATAAAAAATACATAAACTGCAAATATAGTTGTAAGTAAGTGTAATCACAAATAAATTCTTTTATATCTGTAATGTATCGAATTACCCTTAAATTCGATTTTTATGGATAATGTATAACTACCAATATAGGAAATTTCGATTCAACTCAGTTTTCTATATTAGAAGTCTCAAGTCGTTAACACTGAGTGTTGGATGTTATGAGTTGAAATTCAAAGCTTAAATGTTGTAAAACGAAGATACAATAAAAGCATTTTGAAAAAGGTACATTTTGTGAAAAAAAAAAATACTTTGAAATAAAAAATTCTACGTAAACATCAGGATACTATTAGAGATTGATTGGAAAAAAATTACGACACCTAATCTCGTGTAAGAGTCTTAAGTTCATTTATAATTATGGTAAGTTTGGTGATCCACAGATATGTTCTTCAAACGGTTTGGTTGGGATTAGAATCAATGTTATTAAAGAAAACAATTGATTTCGCCAACGTTACGAACTTCAATGAGTCTCTCCATCAGGGCTCTGTGAAACTCATTGTTACAGAGCTCTGTTGATAAATTCTATTATTGTTCGAAAAGTTGGTGAGAAACCAATAATTTTTCTTCAATAATATTGATCCTAATCCCAACTAAAACTCGTTTTAAGTTCATTTTATAATGATAAGTTGGATATGGACTTTGGAATAAAAGAGAAACAAAGAGTTTCTTTTGAGAATGAGGTGTTTAAAAGAATGAGTTTTTCGAGCAAACCCAAATTACGAATAAAATTTCGAAAATTATAGAAAAAAATCGAATTTCGTGGGATGTCGAATCAAAGCGAGTATATCAAAAGTAAATTAATTTGCTGTAAATCCTCAAATGAATGAACTGAAGCCTCAAATTCCCAGTTCAACTTCGATACATGACACAATCACATTTATTGGTATAAAGATGTACAGTAAACTTCCTCTGGTGTTGAAGAAGTAACAGCACTTAGTCCATTTAGAAGAAAACAAGAAATTCAGTGAGTGATGAAGCCTACTATAATCTTGAAAAATATTTGGATGACACACTGTGATATCACTATTAATTGATTATATTTTTATTTTTATAATATTCACTCACTACCTTAGACTTGTTTAATTCCTTGCAAAATCCTATCTCAGTGATACAATTTGCAATTTTGAATATTTCTAAAAATTTTATTAAATTGGGGTACCAAATTATCATTTTGCAATAAGTTTCAATAAGTTTTCTGTAAAACTACATGACAATTCAAAATACGCTACACGTATTTTGAAAATGTCAATCGAATTGATTTGTTTGAAAATATGAACAGGATGTTCATAAAATCAGATGTGGAATCATCTGCGACTGAAAGATAAACTTTAGTCATTATCTTCCATCGTTCAAGATAACCTCTTGTGGGTATTCATCTTGAAAAGGGAAACATTTCAATTGAATAATATTGAATAGAAAGATTTTTCTGTGAATTGAAAAAATCCACGTTAAAAATTGTTATTTTTTGTGAATGTCTAGCAGAAAACAACTACTTTCCCGGCTAAAGCTACGCTGGACATTGAACTCCATCTGATAGATATTCTAAAAGGACCCTAACTCAAAAAAAAAAAATCAGAAACTGAAAATTTGTATTTTTAGTCAAGATGAGTTATATGATTTTCTATTCCAGTCATAGCTAAGAACTCATAGAAAATATTTCTATCCAATATTAAATTGAGAATGTTTCCTTTTCAACGCCAATCGAATAAATAAAAAAAAAATTTGTTTGAACACGATAATTTTTAAGATATTTCTGAAATTAATCCATTATGTTTTTCATATTTGTTTGATTTTCGCAAATGAATGATTTGTTTCACAAATATTTATTAATGAATAGTTTTTCAGTTTGAATTTCTGCATTAAATCAGAAAATATCGAAAACGTTCATAAAAACAATAACCAAATTTTCAGAGATGTTTAACTTCAAAATGGTTCCAAATCGTTTTTCTGTTCACTGTCATCCGATCATTGCATCAATAGATATTTTAGGAGAATTGTCCACGAACCCTTTCAAATCTAATTTGAATGTTACATAGCACCATAGGTAACTGTATAAACCGTGAAATGTAAGTTGTTTAAAAAATATTGCTGCGATATATAGAGTCGAGAATGAAAATTTATAAACAACAGAATTAGAATTATAGAGTGGGTTCTCTTCTAAATGTCTGACACACCTATAATTCCAATTTCTCCAGTATTGTTATATTTCACTTAACACTTACAGAAATAAGATATTTTTGTAGAAATTTTAACAAAATAATTAGACTTTATAGAATTTGTAAATTAGTTTGAACCATCTCAACAGATACTTGTGAAAAAAAAGATTTGTTAGGAATTTAATAAACGTATCAATAAATGTTTTGAAAAAATTGTGGATATATTGAGGCTTCAGTGGATTGAAGAAAAATAAAAATTTTGTATTTCCAATAATGTTTTTGAGTTACTTTCCAGGTAACTTGTCATCTTCTGTTTAACTTTTCATTTGTCAAATATATCATTATTATATGCAATGATTATTATACTAATTCAACTTACCAATGAACCCAAAGGTTATCATATTTTTAATACCATGAATGTTTCATTATTTGCAAAATCAAATTATAAATTATTCATTCCCAAAAATTATTGAAGATCTTTTTTTCATACATATATATATATATATATATATTATATATATATATATATATATATATATGGATATATATATATATGTATATATATATAAAATTTAGATACCCGACTGAAAATTGATGAATAGTAATGATCTTCATGTAGCAGTGTTGAATTATGAAAATTTATACATGTTGATTGAGTTGTTTCAATTTTGAACTTTCGGGGTTAGTGATTGAGTGGTTGATGATGAACATTAACTTAAAATCGTAAATATGCAAACATTTGTCAAAGTTTATAATACCATTCCGACAACTGTTTACATATATTTTACGTTTTTTTTTAAAGTTAATGTTTATCAATCAGCCACTCAGATTACTGACCCTGAGGAAGTTTCAAAATTGAAACGAAAGCTCAGTCCAACGTATTGAAGAGTTCTTCATATTTCAACACTTGTGCTGACTGAAGATCCCCGTTATTCCCCACTGCTTTATATATATATATATATATATATATATATTTATATAATGCATTCCATTCTCATGTAGATCGTAATGGAAGTTGGTGTCATAGTTCTGAGTGTACGAACAAAAGAATAAACCAAACTTATGGCAAACTCTGTATAATGAGTTATTACTCTGGGTGAGAAATGGAATTAAATATTGAGCATTTGCCTATAGATCAGGAATATGCACGCACACCGAAATACATTTACATATATATATATATATACATATATATATATATATATATATATATATATATATATATATATATATATATATATATATATATATATATATATAATAAGTTAGTAAAAATCCTCCCCTCGTATCTTTGGAACGGGTATACTTATAATAATGAAATTTGAGGGTGGAAATAAAAGGATGTAGGCTTTCAACTGGTCATAACAGGTGACGCAAAAGTATAAATGACGTCACAAGGCCACTGTGACTACAACTTTTAAATGGGACCCTATGGCAAGGACAGTCGTTTGAAAGCGCATTGAAAATACCTATTCAGTCATACCAATTTTGTTTGGTTTCGGCTGATTTTGATTGATAAATTGAAGAAATACGAAAATTATAGTTTTGCATTTAATTAAAGATTTAAGAACCAGTTCTCATAATAAGTGTTCAAAATGTGCTCCATCTACTTCCTAGGCAGTAATGCATCCTATTGCTAAACTCTTGTCGTACTCGTCCCAGTGTGTCAGCGGAAATTGTTCTACATTCTTCAACAATTCGTTGTTTCAGAATGGCAATACTGTCAGGTGCTGTAGCGTAAACCTTAGATTTCAAGTACCCCATAGAAAAAAAACTAATGGTAAGGTCCGGTGACCGAGCTGGCCATTCGATCGAACCTCGTCGTCCAATCCATCTACCACGATATTCTTCATCTAGGTAACGTCTTACTGCACCGTAATAGTGTGCAGGAGCACCATCTTGTTGAAACGTTATTTCCCAAGTTGTCGAATTCATCTGGATTATCTTCTGGAATTTCAAGAATTAACGCCTCAATATATATTTTGTAACATCTCCAGATACAATACACCGGTTAAGTTAGCATTGAGAAAAAGAGGCTCAACTATGTGGTTTCCCCAAAATACCTGCCCAAACATTTACTTTTCTGGAAATTGAGTATGTTTTTCACGAAAGATGTGAGGATTTGTGTCACCCAATACCTCACATTTTGAGTGTTAACATTTCCATTGAGAAAGAAAGTACTTTCGTCACTAAAACAAATTGTCTGTATGTAGCCTGGTTGTTGGTTCATTTTATTGGACATAGTTTCACAGAATTCTAGTCTTCGGTCGGTCATCATCTGAAAGTTGGTGCACCATTTTTAATTTGTATAGATGAAATTTGTTTTAGCCAACACCCTATGTACTGTCCTTTGACTGACTTCACAGATAGACGCAACTTGGGCTGTGGAAGAAGTGGGGTTTACTACCATTCTCCAATTATGTCAATTTTTGTCATCACTAATTGTTGGTCGACCAGATCTTTTTGGCATCTTGAACACTACCTGATGCTTCAAATTTCCGAAGAAGCTCCCCAAATAAACCCTCGATATAGGGCGATCGGGGAAATTCCCCCTCATTAAACAGTCGTTCCGCTGCATGGAAATTCGTTTCTACATTCACCAATTATTAAGATAGCTGCTACTTTGTCGGCTACAGTACGTACCATTTGCCTATGTAAACACTTAAACGTCTCGTTAAACAATAGCTTAGGTAAATTTTCAAGGTATAAACACTTTTGACAAGTAGAGAATTCAAAACGTCAACCTTTTGACAATTAACCAGAGGCGTACTTTTAAAATCTTTATTAATTAAATGCGAAACTATAATTTTCGTATTTCTTCAATTTATCAATCAAAATCAGCCGAAACCCAAACAAAATTGGTATGACTGAATAGGTATTTTCAATACCTCTCAAACGAGCTGTCACTTGCCATAGGGTCCCATTTAAAATTATTGGTCACAGTGGCCTTGTGACGTCATTTATGACTATTGCGTCACCTGTTATGACCAGTTGAGAAGCCTACATCCGTTTATTTCCACCCTCCGAATTTCATTATTATAAGTATACCCGTTCAAAAGATACGAGGGGGGAAGGGGACTTTTGACTAGCACTGTATATATGAGCGGCTGGCTTCTGTTTGTTGACTCCGTTGATTTGTCGTTTTCTACCAAGTGTTGTTCATCCTCGCACTTCCCCACCGTACCGATGAGAACCGAGAGCCCGAAACACGTGTCTACGGTTAACTTTTTTCTCTGAGGGCTATGTCCACTAAATTATATATATATATATATATATATATATATATATATATATAAATATATATATATATATATATATATATATATATATATATATATATATATATTTATATATATATATGTCACCTCAAAAACGGAAACTGCGAAATTTGTCCAGAGGTCACTAGGACCCATTCCTACCCCTTCAAAAAGTTTTAGTTCAACCGTTTATCACTGGCGCCATCGTCGCATTCATTTGAGTTTTCATTTTTTACATTGTCACCTCAGTTTATCGTAAATGACTTTCAGCCATTTTATTCAGGGCGGAATTTTTATTGCTTTTTTCTGGTGGTTTTAACTAATTTTTGTTGCCAGTTTCCATAACATCGGAGTCAGGTGCAAGAGAAGGTGGAACTTTCTTTGCAGTTGCCAATGGGATATTTTCCCGCAGATTCTCCTATGCACCTGTTATGTAATTGGAAGATTCATACAGTCGCCTATGGTGCTATGTAACATTTCCAATTAGATTAAATAGGATTCAAGAACAATCATCCTTTGATATCTTCTGACGCATTGATCGGATGACAGTGAATGGGAAAACAATTTCGAACCATTTCGAAGTAAAGCATCTCTGAAATTTTGGTTACTGTTTTTTACGCACGTTTTTCTATAACTTCTGATTTGATGGATAAATCGAAACTGAAAAGACTATTCATCAATGAATACTGGGTGTAAAAATCCTTATTTAACTTAACACAATAATGTGTTAAGTTAAATATGTCTCAAACTCCATATTTTTAATATCAGTGTTTCAACCTGATGATGACAAATTTTTGAGCATATTGCGATTCCTTAATTCGAAGTTTAACCCACTGCTAGAGAATTTTGAATTTTGTCCATTAAAATAACATTGAAAAATGATTTTTTATACGTTTTTCCTTCCGCTCACCCTGAAAATTTATTTTTTGGGAATTTTGACTCATGGATTCTTGTTATAGGTACAATTTCTTACAAAAAAGCTGATTGCGTCGAATTTGTAACTCCAACGGGTTCGGCGAAAAATGTCATTTAAGCTGAATTTTCATAAAAATAGCAGTAAATCGCGTTCATTTGCTAAACTATTGGATATGGAAAGAAAATTTGTAGGGGGGTTTATGCCCAACAATTTTGCTGTGAGATATTTTTTTTTGCTCTCATAGTTCAGCTGTTCAGCCACTTAAAACTTAAAATTAACGAAAAAATCAATTTTTTTCAATAAAAACTAATTTATGAAATTCAAGATAAAAAATTTAATGAAAATTTTTTTTGCCATTGTATTTTTTTAAATTTTATGGCAGCAAAATGTTTTGAATCAGTAATTCCACAACGATGACTACTTTCTGGAGTTTAAAACATTAAAAAAAATTATACGATTTTCACAGATAGATTATTCATGTTAGACTTTATATTTATGTACAACTGAGTCATTATAATTTTCAGTAATACGTATTGTTTATGCTTGTGATCTATACTATAATTATGTTCAGGAAAAAGCCTCTGTAGATTGGATAACGATATGTAATTTATTGAAATATTTTTTCAAACAATTTTTAGAGGACTTAATTAATTATCAAAGAAAAGTTAAAAGTTTAAATGACATTTTTGTCGAACCCATTGGAGTTACAAACTCGACGCAATGGGCTTTTTGTAGAAAATTATACCTATAAAAAAATCTACGAGGTCAGAATTCCCAAAAAAAAATTTTTCTGGGTGAGTGGAGGAAAACGTATAAAAATCATTTTAATGTTATTTTAATGGATAAAATTCAAAATTTCTAGCAGTAGTTAAAATTCGAATTAAGGGTTCGCAATATGCTGAAAAATTTTGTTTTCTATAAATTACAAGATTTTCAGGCAGGACTTGAAGAAAAAAAATGTTGCCCAAAAAAGTAACTCCTAATATATATATATATATATATATATATATATATATATATCATTGTTGTCCTCATGTGGACTGCAAGTAAAGCCTGTGTCATAGCGCTGTGTGTACGAACACAAGAATAATCCGAACTTATGGCAACTTTTTATGAAGAGCAATAACTTGGGTCTAGGAATAGAAGAAGTGAATTGATTGCCACCAGAATATATATAATATATATATATATATATATATATATATATATATATAAATGACAATTCCTTGAAACATCTCATTTCCAAGGAATTCTTTAATTATCTTTAATTCCAAAGTCCATATATAACTCGTCATTAATATATGAGCTGGTGTCATAGTTCTGTGTGTACGAAAACAAGAATAATCCGAACTTATGGCAACTCTGTATGAGGAGTAATTACTCGGGTCTAGGAATAGAAGAAGTGGATGGCTTGCTACCATAATATAATATATATATATATATATATATATATATATATATATATATATATATATATATATATATATATATCTATATATATCTATATATATATATATATATATATATATATATATATATATATATATATTTATATTTATAAATATAATATATATATATATATATATATATATATATATATATAATATATATATATATATATATATAATACATATATATATATATATATAAACAAAAATATTCCCAGTTTTGATTTTATATCTTTGACTTGTGAATGTCAAGCAGTTGCCATAGATCAGGAATATGCACGCACACCGAACTCATGGTTCGAGGTCAAAGATCATGGCAACATTGCATTCTAGTTCTCATGTAGACCGCAAGGGGAGCTGATGTAGTTAAATGAAGAAAGTCATAGCTCTGTGTGTACATACACAAGAATAATCCGAACTTATGGCAACTCTGTAAAATGAGTAATAACTCTGGTCGAGGAATGGAATAAACGAAGTGGATTATGTGATACGGTAATCAATCTCCCAAAGAAGCTATATTTTCGAATTGTAATCAGAAATAGGACAGAATATCGTCACAATATACGAAAGACACTATGGCACGGAGTGCGAGTTGCCACAATGTTTAGCAGTTGCCACAGTTCAGGAATATGCACGCACACCGACGCCACAGTGTAGCCAATACAAACACACACACACACACACACACACTGCACACCTGCAAGCATTCAAGGTCAAACGTGACGACATAGTGGTAGGGGAGTCCCAGAACCGGCTTAAATCTCCTACTTATATAGCCTTTCAGTAAAACGTATAGCAGAAATTAACTTGGCTAAACATGGGTGTTTTTTTTTCAAAATATCCACAGGTATAAACTACTCATTCGACGACCTGCAAATCAATCAACTTTTGGAATATCATTATATAGCTTTTCCGTAACAAGTATACCAAAACTTTTGGTTTTTAAGGGGGTATATTTTTTCCGAAAAACAAGTATCAACTACCCCTTCGATGGCCTGCAAATCACACATCTCTTGGTATATCATTATATATCATAATATCGACTTGGCTTAACATTTTTGAGGGTGGGTTTTAATTTTTGATCTAAAAGCATATCAAATATCTCTTGGTATATCATTCTTAAGTTTTCCATTTGTTATGTTCGATCATTTTCTATTAAATTGAATTCTCATTGCCATTCCAAATCTTCAGCCATTCTATTTGGTTGAAAATTCGCAGAAATTTCGAATATAGGTAATTTATCACCCGATGCCACTGGTCATTTGACCGCCAGATAAAAAGGGCCACTAGAAAATGGCCGCTTACTTTGCACCGGTACTTAGCAGTAATTTCAATTGGTTTCATTTTATGTATTTTAATATTATTCTCACTCCTACCCTCCATCCCACACCTCTCCCTTAGTAAGCCCATTTACATCATCCTGTTTTTCTCCTTCTTCCTTGCTGCTGCCTCACTATCTATCTTCTTTCCTTCTCGTCCTTTCTGAATAAACTGTACCTACTCGTTCAGTTTTCTTCATCTGAAAAGAAAAATAAAATAATTTTGCAAGAATAATCCTACAACTCAAAAACATAAAAAATATATGAAAACTCTTCCAAAATTGGTCTTTCATACAAACCGTTCAGAACCTAAGTTTTCTCCTCTCATCCAATAGCTATGGAAATGAAGAGAATCAACAGAAAATATGACAAAACAATAGAAAAAATCTTGAGGAATAGATAAAATCATATAGAGTCGTCATTTACAAATAGGCTGAATTTCAGAGTTGGTAAGGAATATCAGAAAAGCAATTTTATGCTTTGACATATTTATATATATATATATATATATATATATATATATATATATATATATATATATATATATATATATATATATTTATATATATTCCAGATTCGAGTGTAACATGAGTACGTTTAAATATTCAAGTGACGTATTCCTGAGACAATTTCAAGAAAAGAAGTCCATATAAACTTGTGTCCGGAAATGCTTCGTTCCGGAGATACGGGGTGTTGAAATTAAATTTTTTTGTTCGCTTTTTGAAAATAACTTTCGCAAAAAATAAGTTATTTGCACGAAATTTGGTACCCGGGGTTTTTTTGACGTGGGAAATCATAATTTTGTATTAATTTTCATGTAACATCTAGAGGGCGCTGCGTACGCTGTCATCATTTATTTCAAAATGCCCTTTCATTTTCGAGATAAAAATTGTTGAAATTAAAAAAAAATGGTTGGTTTTTGTCATAAGTTTTTTGCAATTTTAGTTACTTTTATCAAACTTTATACGCAGTATACCCGGATAGACTTTTTCTAAACCGAGCATTATCAAACTGATCAATCAGTGTAGCCAAATTGGATTTCAATAACTTTTGTCACTTTCCGTTTGCAAATTAAGTCAATTAAATCGAGTAGGCTATGAACGTTCGTTTATAAAAATAGAAGTACATTGTCACATTTTGAACTATTCATTGACAAATTCACAGTTCGGAGTTTATAAAGTGATTTTTCCGTACCATGCCCGACTTTACGAATGCTGAAATGACTGATATGGTTTTTGCATACGGCTTGGCTGACGGAAATTCAACCGAGGCCAGACGCATCTATCAGGAAAGGTATATCCAACGCGTCACTCCTTGTGCAGCGACATTTGCGAATTTTTTCCGGCGACTTTCCGAATCTGGAAGCTTTGAACAAAATTCTGCAGTAGGACGGGCACGGACAACAAGAACTGTGGAATTGAAGGAGGCAGTTTTCGAAGAAATTAGTGAACATCCAGAGACAAGTACAAGAAATATTAGTAAAACTTTAAATGTGAGTAACATGACCGTTCACAGAATTTTAAAAGAGCAGCAATTATATCCTCATCATATTCAGCGTGTACAGGCACTTACGCTACGTGATTTTCAACCACGTATCGAATTTGCTCAATGTCTTCAAAGAAAAGTGGAACAACATCCCCAAATTTTATTGAAAATCTTCTCCACAGATAAGGCTAATTTTTCAAGAAATGATATCATGAACTTCCATAACAACCACATCTGGGCGGAAGATAACTCACATGCGATAACGCAAACTCATTTCCAAGACAGATTCTCTTTCAATGTATGGGTAGGCCTAATTAGGGATTATTTAATTGGGCCCTATTTCTTCCCCTTACGTTTGAATGGAGATGCTTACCAAAATTTTTTGGAACACGAGCTTCCCCAGCTTATGGAAGATGTTCCCATTGGTCTCCGAAATCACTCTTGGAATATGCACGATGGAGCCTGATAGCAAGAAATTTCTTAGACGTAGCATATCCCCAACGATGGATAGGAAAGGGGGCACTCAGCATTGGCCCCCAAGGTCACCGTCGATTTTTTCTTTTGGGGACACCTAAAATCACTAGTTTATGCTAGCCCCATTGAAAACGAGAGAATGTTAAGGGATCGCATCATAGCTTGCTACGAAACGATGAAAAACACTCCTGGCATTTTTCAACGGGTGCGGAATTATTTGATGAGGAGAGCAGAAGCTTGTATTACTGTTGGGGGTCGTCACTTTGAACAGTTGTTGTAATAGTTGTTCCGTTAAATTTTTATATGTTTAATTGCCTAATAAATAACCTAATAATTGCCTAATGAAGACTCTTTCTAATTGAATGATTAAACCTGACGAATTTCTTTAATTTGGATCGATCAAGCAGTTTGATCATGCTCAGTTTGAAAGAAGTCTGTGTTCAAGGTTTGATGAAAATAACTGCAGTTGCAAATAACTCATGACAAAAACCAACCATGTTTTGAAAAATTTCAACAATCTGTATTTTGAAAACAAATCATTTTTCGATAAACATTTCATAGAAAAAAAGTAGTTTATTTTAACGAGGCCTACCGCATACTCAGTTTTTGTAATGTTCTCAGCAACCTCACTTAGGAGCTAAGTAACATGCATCGATATACAAAATTGTAAATATCTCGAAAACGATCACCTCCAGCGTTTTTGAGGAAGTGTACCTCTTTTACTTGGAAAAAGTGGAAATCAGGTTTTTTCATGAAAAGTACTAAAAGTTTACTGTCAAAAATGGGTAAATATCTAGTTACATCACCATCACTCAAATATGGGAAAACCTTGCTACGTGTTTTGCCTCTGAACAATCGGAAGAAAATGCGGCGGTTCATACCGTTTCAGAGTTAATTTTTCGAAATAAATTTCAAGTACCGTTTTCTCGCACAGAACTCACTCAAAATGCCTCCTTCTTTTTCAGCATAAACAATACACCCTAAATCATTATTTGCAAACTTTGCACAAAATATCGTCGTTTTATCGAAAAGATCCTCCTTTTACACAGTTCGATTCATTTATTACCAACATGAAAATTAAAAAGTTAATAAATGTCATCTGTCAAAGAAATTAGAATTGTTCATTTGCAACTGTGTAAGAAGGAGGATTTTTCGATAAAACGACTGATATTTGTGCAAAGTCAAAATAAGTGATTCAGGTATTGTTTATGCTGGTAAAAGAAGGAGGCATTTTAGTGAGTTCTGTCGCGGTACTTGAAATTTATTTCGGGAAAAGCGATGTAACTCTGAAACAGTATAAGACCGCCACATTTTTCTTCCGGATTCGTGTTCAGGAGGCAAAAACACGTAAGAAAAGTGTTTTCCCCATATTCGGAGTGCATGTGTGATGTAACTAGATACACACTTCTTCCGGTCCGGATGGAATTTCAGTTTTTTTAATCAAAAAGTTTCACTCTTTCTTGGTAAAACCGCTCTGCCACATCCTAAATCTGATATTTTCCACTGGTAAAATTCCCACTTCATTCAAGGATTCCATTACGATACCTATTTTCAAAACGGGCGATAAAAAGAATGTAACAAATTACAGACCAATAACACTTATTAACAACTTCACAAAAATCTTTGAAAAATGCATTAAAAATAGGGTAGTACACTTCTGCAATGAAAATAATATTCTTTCTGAATCCCAGTTTGGTTTTAGAGAAAACAAATCAACTGAAGAAGCGGTATATCAGATAATCAACCAAATTGACAATTGCTTCCAAAACCAAGAAAAGTGCATTACTGTATTTTTGGACTTTGCCAAAGCATTCGATACGGTAGATCATGACATTCTTCTCCAGCGTCTGTCTGACAATGGTATAAGAGGCATCGCATTAGATATTTTTGAAGATTATTTGAGCAATAGATTGCAAGTCGTGAAAATCAACGACTCAGTAAGTGATCCCTTACCAGTAACCAGGGGTGTGCCGCAGGGAACGGTATTGGGGCCAATACTGTTTTTGTTGTATATCAATGATATTTTTAATATTGCAGATTTTAAGGGTAAAATAACATCATTCGCTGACGACACAGCAATTATATTTATCGGAAATACTTGGGACGAAGTACAAACTCTGTCTGAAACAGGTATCAGGACGATTTTTGACTGGCTAAGTGATAACTTACTGAGTGTCAACGTTGAAAAAACGAAATATATCGCATTCTCGCCAACAAGCAGAGACCAACCGATAGCTAATGTCATAAAAATACACAAACCATCATGTGAAACCAATATGCATTGTGGCTACTCTTCCATAAACAAAACAAACACAATGAAATACTTGGGTGTACTTGTGGATCAATGCCTTCGATGGAAATATCATATTGATTGTACTGTTGTCAGATTACGTGAACTCATCTACAAATTCTACCAGCTCAGAAATATAGTGAGTAGGGGATCAATGCTGAAAGTTTATGATGCTTTGGCTGAGTCCATAATGCGTTATTGTATTATAGTGTGGGGTGGAACATTCAAGTCCTCTATAAAGAACCTAGAAGTGATCCAAAATACTCTGTTGAAAATTATGTTGGGGAAAAACAGGCGACATTTTACAGAATTGCTCTACAATGAAAGTGGGTTGTTAAGTGTAAGAAAACTGTACGTATTCAACTCCATATTATGGACTGTCAGCTCTCCAAGTACAACTATTCAGCATCCCCATAATACTCGGATATGTAAAGATCTGACTTTACATGTGCCAAGATGTAGACTCACCCAAAACCATAAATTTGTATCATATTTAGGACCCAAACTATATAATGCATTACCTTTACAATTAAAACAAATCCACAGTAAATTTAAACTGAAAAGAGAATTGAAGACATTCATAAAAAATAATTATAAAAGGTTTGAAAATATACTCGATAGATAATCCATACAAGGTATGGGCTGGAACTTATTATAAACCACTGCTACATGCGTTGTCCGTATCTACATTTCTTTCTATCTATCTTTCTCTTTCTATCTTCCTCTCTATTTTCATCTTTATACTCTTCTCTCCCTTCTTTAAGGATCTAAGTTAAATATAAATATATGTTATCTGTTCTGTTGTGTCTATTTGGTTGCTCGCTACAATACAAGCTTGCTTAGGTAGCGTCAATCGCATTAGACTCAACAGAAATACACCTAATTTGTACCTCGTTGCTGAGGACGACCTGTAAACTTTTTTTGTTTATCTGAATGAATAAATTACTTACTTACTTACTTACTTACTTACTTACTATTTACCTCAAAAATGTTAGGGCAATTTGAAATAAATGATGACAGCGTACGCAGCGCCCTCTAGATGTTACTTGAAAATTAATACAAAATTATGATTTCCCACGTCAAAAAAACCCCGGGTACCAAATTTCATGCAAATAACTTATTTTTTGCAAAAGTTATTTTCAAAAAGCGAACAAAAAAATTCAATTTCAACACCCTGTATCTCCGGAACGAAGCATTTCCGGACACAAGTTTATATAGACTTCGTTTCTCAAAATTGTCTCAGGAATACGTCACTATATATATATATATATATATATATATATATATATATATATATAAAAATATATACAGAGTGGCCACTTTTTTAATGGGATTGTATTGGTAACTTTTAAACCATAAGAGTTAGAAGGTCGGTCAAATGGAGAAAAAGTTGCATTCATAGGAGCATTGTCAAGCAGTTCAAATCGAGATTATCAGGGCCGGTTATTGAGATATCATAAAAAAAGTAAATTCTGTCGTTTTGATTTTTCTTTTTTTCCCACTTTATTTCGAATATTATCAAAAAATGTCACAGGAGTTTTTTATTTGACAGTGAATCATCCTCAATTTGACATAATCAGATTTCGTATCCAACGTTTCGTACGCTCTGGGCCACCCTCAACCTCATTTTTTTCAATACGGACCTGCATATTTCATGACACTTTTCGAAATAACTTTCAACGCTGAATTCAACGATATATCATACAATGTCATTCAAAGTTGATTTTCAGGTGATTTTGACCCTTATCCAAATTTCTTTGGGTCGGATCTGTATTACATTTAGGTACCTTCAGTTTAATTAACAACATGCAATACATTTCGATAAGAAAATCAACTTACTCATCCTCAACTGAATGGAACGTAACAGAATCAAAGCAAGAAACAAGTAATAATTATTTACAAATTTCAAGAGGTGAAAAATCTAATTCATAATAATTAAACGAAACTATCATTTAATGAAAGAAAATCAAATGATTATTCGAAAGTAAATGATGAACATTAATGAAGTAAGTGTTCGAAATGTCCACCATTTTGTAAAATGAACTTTACGGTTCTGGAACCCATACTTCTTATACATTTGCTTATTTCGTCTCCTTGAATACCTTCCAATACATTATCAATCTTCTCGCGAGGAATCATTATTGTTGGATTTGTCATTTGTTCCGTTGAAACAAATTACAGAATCGAACTTTATTTTGAGATCATTACGATATAATTTTTGCAAGGCTTGGTATTCAAATTTAAATTCATTGTATTCGCGTCTCTTGACTATTTTATTAACAGCAGTTTTTGATAAATTGCATTCACTGGCCACAGTTCTCGATTTTTTTTTCTGGGTTCAATTGAATTTGGGTCAGAACATTGATATCGTTGATAGACTTGTTTTTTCTTACATATACACACAACTCTAGGTTTATTGAATGTATTATTTTTCAAGTAGTAGGCCGTGGATAAAAAAGAACATAACAAGAAATGTCATATTATTTGTCACTTCGTTTATTATTGTGTCACAAAAACTTGTCATTAAATACTTTTCTGAGTAATTTCAATTTAACTTATTCGATATGGTAAGATACACAAATGAGGAGAAGAGAGATATGTACGAAGTGTACATAAAACTAGATAGAAATTCGTTCAAAGCACAACAAAGGTATGGTGAATTATATCCTGAAAGAACAACACCAAATATTAAAATGTTTCGACGTTTATCTAGAACGTTACTTGCACATAATTCATTCATCAAACCTTATGTACGACGAAACGAGCCTATCAATGACATCAATGTTCTGGCCCAAATTCGAATGAATCCAGGAATAGGATCGAGAACTATGGCCAGTGAATGCAATTTATCAAAAAGTGCTGTTAATAAAATACTCAAGAGATACCATGACTATAAATACCAAGCCGTGCAAAAACTATATCGCAATGATCCTGAGAGAAGGTTGCAATTCTGTAATTGGTTTCAACAGAAGGTGCGGAATAACAACAATTTTGCGCACAATATCATTTGGGGAGACGAAACGACATACACAAATTCTGGCATGTTCAATCGAAGGAACAAACATTTTTATGCCACAGAAAATCCTCACTTAATTCATGAAGTTAGACATCAATATCGTTTTTCTTTGAACATATGGTGTGGTTTGTTGAATAATAAATTACTGGGACCCTATTTCATTGACGGCAACCTAACCGGAGCAAAATATGTAGAAATTATAGAAGAAATGTTGGATGATCAAATCAAATCAAATCAAAATATGCTTTATTGTCGATAAAATCTAGTTTTGTTGACAAAGTAAAAGGTAAACAGTACAAAATAGTAATGGTTATATACGCACAAGCATGTAAAATAAATAAAATAAAATAAATGTACACCTATAAAAATTGTTCTTTGAACATTTAGTATATATACATATACATATATACAAACACATACATATTATTTAATAAAATAAATGTCAATACATGAATAAAATATCGATATAAAAAATGAAAAATGTTATTTGAGCATTTTGTCAATTTTTCGACTTATAAGCATCGCTCTAATCGAGTATACAATACAATAAAAGCAATAAAATCATCAATTAAAAGACAGTTCACATTTTTTTAGTGAAAGTTGTCATTGTAAAATTCTTGCAAACTATAGTAGGGTCTGCTCACGAGTATTTTTTTAATATATTTCAGTACTATCGTGGCTCTCTCTAGAATGAGACGGTAAGTGGTTATACATTTTGACGCCGTTATAGAAAATTGAGTCCTTTACCAGGGATGAGGAAGGCAAGGGTAATTTTAAATCATTTTTTGATTTTTGGCGGTATTTAACGTCATATGTTAATTCTAATAGATGATAAAACCAACTGTCAATATCTTTTTTTCTACAAATAACTGCTTACATGAATTGCGTGGTCCTAGTTTGAACACATATCTGATGGCTCTCTTTTGCAGTTCAAGTACTGACTCCAGCAGACTGGAGTTACATACCCCCCAGAAAGGTATAGCATATCTCAATTGAGATTCAATTAATGCATAATATGCAGTCATAGCCGTGACAGTACCAAGCTCCCTTGAAATAATTCTCATTGCATAGCACCCTGAGGAGATTTTATTTTTCAGTTGTTTGACGTGTGCTTCAAACTTCAAATTGCTGTCAATAAAAAGACCCAAAAATTTTTGCAATCTTTATTTTCAATCATCTCATTATGAAGGTATATCTTAAGAATTTAAAGTTATATATTTGTTTTTCTTAGTTAAATGAAAGTCGCACCAAGATTTGATTGTATGTATGTCTCTGAATATCTTATTATTCAAATCGTCAACAGTTTTACTATGCCATAGAATGGTGGTGTCATCTGCAAATAAAGTAATTTTTCCAGAAGTGTGTAAACTCAGTAAATCATTTATGTATACAAGGAAAAGAGTGGGTCCTAAAACCGATCCTTGTGGCACTCCATACTCAATATTAATATATTTTGAAGTAGTATCGCTTTTTACTACTTGACTGCGCCCAGTTAGATAGGACTCGAACCATTCCAAGTAACTCCCACGCAGCCGTAGCGATGCAGTTTCCGCAAAATGTATCTTGTGGTCTACACAGTCAAAAGCTTTTTTGAGGCCACAGAATACTCCTGCTGCTACATCTCCGGCATTCATATCAGAATATACCTCATACAGGAAGGAGAAAATTGCATCTTGGGTGTTCTTTTTAGCTTGGAAACCGAATTGATTTTCTTTGATGATTTTATGAGCAGTAAGGAATTCATTGAGCCTTTTTTTCACGAGTTTTTCAATTATTTTAGCCAGAGTCGGGATGAGGGATATTGGGCGATAATTTGAGGGATCGTCCAAACTACCGCCTTTGTGCAAGGGAATTATCACAGACTTTTTCAAGAATGACGGAAATTTACCGTTGCGAAAGGAAATATTAATTAATGCGACTGAGTTTCAAGTGCTACTCTTGGAAGATTCTGAAATATGTTCATGGAGATGTCATCGTATCCAGTTGATTTTTTATTCTTGATATCCCTAAACACTTCGAAGATTTCATCAATACTAGTATCGTATAATATAAAAGTATCCCTTGTATGACAATTATGGACATTGATAAGACAAGGGACAATTATGTTGTCACTAAGCTTACGAGCAATTGAACTGTAGAACTCATTGATCTCATCCGCACTGATTGCAATTTTTACACTGTTCCTTTTTAGGATTTTCGCAGGTCATTAACTATGGACCACGTCTCTTTCTTTTTATTATTCGCGGAATCAATTCTATTCTGGAAATATTTAGATTTCGCAAGCTTAAGAACATTTCGGTAAATTCTACGGTAGTTATGAACATAGGCATGGAAATCTGGATTTAAGGTGAATTTTCTTATATAACTAAGGGACCGTAGATTCCTTGAGGATGTTTTGATTCCAGATGTTATCCAGGGTTTTTTTACGCTTTTTTTTAATTTTCTGGATAGGAAATGAAACACTGAAAAATTCTGAAAGTTTGCTATAGAAAGCAACGAAAGGTTCGTTTAAAAGTAAGACCCGTTCCCAGTCAAATTCAAGACAGTTCTCATAGAACCTATTATAGTTTGCACTGCTAGTCTTCCATATTTATATCTATTATTTTCATTTACATCTAGAAGAATGGAACATTCTATAGCTTCATGATCAGATAGTCCAGAGGAAATAACTGAACATGAAACTTTTTCAAGGTCGTAGTTAGTACATACATAGTCAATACAAGTGGAGGAATATTTACAAACTCGAGTGTTTGATCTGACGTGCATGTTGAGGTTGAAGGATTGTAATATGCTCTTAAGAGCTTGTGTAGCTGCACAATTATCATTCACATAATTTATATTGAAATCACCACCTAAGAAAACATTTGATTTCGATGGAAGGTCGCTCAGTATTAATTCTAAATTTTCTACAAATAAATTCACATCAGAGGAAGGAGACCGATATAGACACAGGACATATAGGTTTAGTTTTTTGAAGAAACATACAGAACATTCAAATACTTTTTCAATTGTGAGGTCATTATATTTTGTAACATTTTCAGGTAGTAACTCGCTGGCAAATTCCTCATTAGCTAAAATCATAGTGCCACCATAACCATCACTCAATCAATATTTGGAAAGAATCATGTAGTTTTCCATAAAACATGGTTCTTTATCTACAAGCCAGTGTTCAGTCAAAAGGACAATATTTGGAAAAAAATTATATTCAAGTAATACAAACAGCTCATCCGCTTTATAGCGCAAAGATTGAATATTAAGTAGGAAAAAATATAAGCTTCTTGTGATGTTGTTGCACATTACCTTTGTTCGTTTTGTGTTTCCACGGGCTCTAAAAAAGATTCTGCAGTGGATTTTTCTTGACTATCGCTACTCGATACCTTGATACATCTGAGTACAATATTACCGTTTGCGTTGGAGAGACAAGACATTACTTGATCAAGTATTCTAAACTTACTTCCTTTTTTTCTACTATCAATCATGTATCGTATTGAATTGCATCTGTTTCTTGAAATTATTGATTTCTCTCTTAACTTTGTTAATGATGATCTGGTCCATATGTTTTTTTTTTCGAACATTATTATTAAATTCGTGAATTTTCAATGGGCAATATTTGCTTCAGTGCTAGAGTCAAATTTCTATTATTATTTAAAATTGTTAGTGTTGAACATAATTATGACAAAATATTCAGATCCATATTGTATCGTATCTTGAAAGATATTGCTTGTCAAGTCCGATAGTTCCTTTTCTGACTTCAAAATTTCCTCAAATTGGTAGTTTGTGTATTGAGTTTTTTCTCAAGACAAAAGGGGAAAATTCATCGCATATTGATCACCTATTATCATGATTTTTTTTTTTTGAGGAAATGGGATTTCTAGATAAGCTTTTTTCAAGTAATATCAGGTCACTTTCTTCATGTGGATCACTGGTATTAGAATATACTGCAGATCATTAATAGTTTTCTAGTTCCTCCATTAATGTTAATCCATCGTTCGACTTTCCAGTGTGACTCTTCTCAATAAGATTCACAACTTCGGACTTTTTTTATCACATGATCCCTCCGTCCTAGTGTTTATTTGATTCGCTGGTGTTTTTTTATTTCTTTGAGGACTAAGTGGTTCACTTTCACTCCTTCCTTGGATTGGCACAAAATCATCAATTAATACTAAACCTTCTGCCGACTTGTTAACATTTTCAATCAATCGATTTGCATTGCTCACCTGGATCCTTTTGTTTTTGTCTGCTGCTGGGAATAATTTTGATGATGAATTGTTGGCTTCTGTTTGCGTTGATGTTGTTTGTTTTGGTTTACTGGTCAAGTTATGTATAATAATTTGAAGTTCATCTATTTTTATTCTTGACTCTCTGATTATTTCTTCTTGTGACTTAATAATATCATTTAATTTCGTCCTCCCGCTGTACAGCTTCATCAAGCAAATAAGTTGTTATTTTGTGTCAGTTTTTCAATCTGGCTGTTCATCATTTCTGTACTTTCGGTAAGTTCATTTTATAGTCTGTTCAAACACACTTTTTTTCATCTGCCGAGCTAGTTTCAGAATGATCTTTACAAATTTTCACAAAGTTAAGAAATTCTTTAAGAATTCATATTTGTTTTTCCTTTTCATTACACAACTCTTATGTGATACTCCAAAGCATTTTTTACATATATAATAATTGGGAGGAAATGATGTTTTACAACAATCATAGTTGACCATATTGATCTCCAGTGGTATCTTGAATTACAACTATTAACGTATAATTACCATAGGCTCCCGTACTATAGCAAATAATTCAATATCACATCGATGTTTTTATTCAGCATTCAGTTTTTGTTCATACAAAAAGTACAAGAAGAGATAAAGGAGGAATAAAAACCTGGCACACTTTTAACTTCGTACTTTTTTGTTGGCAAATGTATCACCATAAACCAATCAATTATTTAATGAGTTCCTTCGGTTATGGAGGATTCTTGGTGAATATTGTCTTATCTGATGCCGCTCATGTGTAGGATTCTAATGGTATAAAATACACTCCAATATGTTCACTATGTCTCGTGAAAAATGAGTAAAAACTTTCGGATATCACACTCTTTTTCAAACCACATATCACCATTAGTGTCAGGTGAGGAAAGTAGTTGTTTTCTGATCTGATCTTCATATATGGTATCGGCGTAATAATCCATGGTTCCAACAGGACGGATGTGGTCCATACAACTCAAGAATAGTCACAGATTATCTAAATCGAACTTTGCCCGATTCATGGATTGGAACAAGAGGTCCAGTAGCATGGCCTGCCAGATCTCCGGATTTGAATCCGCTGGATTTTTATTTGTGGGGATATCTCAAAAATAAAATTTATGATACTACGAACCCGACAATGAGGTCTTCGCGAGAAGATTGAGAATGTATTGGAAGGTATTCAAGGAGACGAAATAAGCAAATGTATAAAAGTATGGGTTTTCCCCGATTAAAGTGCATTTTACAAAATGGTGGATATTTCGAACACTTACTTCATCAATGTTAAACATTTTCTTTCAAAAAAATCATTTGATTTTTTTTTCATTAAATGATAGTTTCGTTTAATTATTATGAATTAGGTTTTCACCTCTTGAAATTTTAAATAATTATTACTTGTTTTTTTGCTTTGATTCTGTTACGTTCCATTTTGTTGAAGATGAGTGAGTTGATAAAATGTTTGCATGTTTTAATTTAAACTGAAGCTACCTAAATGTAATACAGATCCGACCCAAAAAATTTTTGGGTAAGGGTCAAAATCACCTGAAAATCAACTTTGAATGACATTGTATGATATATCGTTGAATTCTGCGTTGAAAGTTATTTCGAAAAGTGTCATCAGGTCCGTATTAAAAAAAATGAGGTTGAGGGTGGCCCAGAGCGTACGAAACGTTAGTACAAAATCTGATTATGTCAAATTGAG
>JAFIRS010006303.1:0-39801 GCA_018342105.1 Gonioctena quinquepunctata
ACGTAAAGCAATTGATGTAATCTGGCAATGAAAAAAATTGCATGTCCAAGAATATTTGCGATATGAGTTTGAATAGTGGATTTGGTGCTTCAATTGAAAAACTCACTGGTCGGGAAAACTATAATACTTGGCGTTTTGCAGTTCAAACCTACCTTGAACATGAGGAACTCTGGGAATGTTGTACTGGTTCAGAAAAAGATGAAAAGAAAGTAGCAAAAGCTAAATCCAAAATAATTTTGCTGATTGATCCCATCAACTACGTGCATGTTCAAGATGCATCTACTGCAAAAGATGTTAAAGATAAACTGAAGGCAACTTTTGAGGAATCTGGTTCAACGAGACGAGTTGGCCTCTTACGAACTTTAATCACTACTAGACTCGAAAATTGTGATAACATCGAGGATTATGTGAATAAAATAATCACTACTGCACACAAGTTCACTGGTATTGGCTTTAGTATAACAGACGAATGGATAGGAACCCTTTTGCTGGCAGGTTTACCAAATGAATACAAGCCGATGATAATGGGAATCGGAAGTTCGGGCGTAACAATCACAGGAGACACTATTGAAACAAAATTGTTGCAGGACATTAAATGTACAAATACAAAAAAATGACAGTGCTTTTCATAGTAATAGATATTTCAAAGATAAAAAGTTCAAAGGCAAAGGTCCTAGGTATTTTGAGTGTAATTCCTACGGACATAAAGCAAATGATTGTTATTATTAAAATAGCAAAGCCTCCATAAAAATCGCAGTGGACAAAGTGCCTTTGGAAATAAAAACAGTCATGTTGGTTTTGTGTGGGTTTTGCAATCAACACTGTGAACTCTGAGAACTGGTACATTGACTCTGGAGCTACAGCTCATATGACAATGCGTGAAGACTTAGTCTTTAATGTGAGAGAATCCGTAATCAAGGAAATTGTAGTAGCCAATAACTCGAAAATATCAGTGAAAGAA
Organism: Gonioctena quinquepunctata; assembly: GCA_018342105.1. NCBI lineage: Eukaryota > Metazoa > Arthropoda > Insecta > Coleoptera > Chrysomelidae > Gonioctena > Gonioctena quinquepunctata. The sequence goes on from JAFIRS010006303.1 coordinate 962, forward strand.
GAAGGTGAGATAAATATGCAGATACGTGTAGCAGGTGAAATCAAAGAGTTAACTGTCAGAAATGTTCTGCTTGTTCCTAGTCTCACAACGAATTTGATTTCAAAAATATGGTGGAAAATGGAACAGGAAATCGAATCAAAATATTGCGAACAGACAATGGGAGCGAATACTGCAATCAAAATTTCGAGAGATTTCTCAAGGAATGTGGCATCAGGCACCAGACAACTTGTCCTTACACTCCACAGCATAATGGTTTGGCAGAGCGGATGAACCGTACTATCTACGAAAGAGCAAGGTGTATGCTTTTCTATGCAAACTTAGAGAAAAAATTTTGGGCAGAAGCTGTCGCAACATCGGCGTATATAATCAATCGATCCCCATGTAAGTCACTGGAGCTGCTGAAAAAGACACCTGAACATATGTGGACAGGGAAGAAACCTAATTCGGAACACATTAGGATCTTTGGTTGTGAAGCAATGGTTCATGTACCCAAAAACAATCGACACAAATGGAATCCAAAGCCTAGAGAGATGATTTTTGTTGGTTAGTGTGATGAAACAAAAGGATATCGTTTCATAAAACCGAACACCAACAAACTAATTAAGAGCCGTGATGTTCAGTTCATTGAAAATGCCATTCAAATGAACAAATGAAAAATTGATCCACAAACGTACACAACTCAAAAAAAGAAAAGTACCCAAACAGTGGGGGAAATATTTGAGGAGACATCTGGAAACGAGCTCACTCAAGTTGTATCAGAAGAAGGTAAAATTGATGAAACTAATAATGATTAATCTGAACCATTTGAGTTCGGAGAAGTACTTCAGAATCGAAATATATCAAATTTGAGAAGATCTGATAGAAATAGAAAAGAGAGGACTATGGACGATTATTTCCTTTATATGACTCAAACTTGTTCTGAACAAAATGACCCTACAGATGTTGAAGAGGCAATGAAGGGACATGACTGTGATCATTGGTTGAAGTCAATGCAAGAAGAATATAATTCTTTGATTGCAAATGATACATGGACTCTCACCGATTTACCTCCTGGAAAGAAAACAATCAATTGCAAATGGGTCTTCAAAACCGAAAGAGATGAAACAGGAGATATTATAAGATACAAATCTCGTCTGGTGGTCAGAGGATATTCCCAAAAGAAAGGAATTGATTATGAAGAAACATTTAGTCCAGTTGTTCGATATAATTCCTTAAGATATTTGATATCGTTAGCAGTTAAATTAAATCTGGATATCGAGCAGATGGATGAAGTCACAGCTTTTTTGCAAGGGGACTTAGAAGAAGAAGTTTATTTGCAACCTCCAGAAGAGTTTCATGAAGGAAACGAAGCATATCGTTTGAATAAAGCAATTTATGGTCTCAAATAAGCAAGTCGACAATGGAACAAAAAACTTAGTTCTGTATTGATAGAAATTGGTTTGAAACAATCTAAAAATCATCCATGTATACTACAATATGAAAAATGAACTCATGTTGTTTGTAGTAGTTTATGTGAATGATTTGCTGATTTTTTCCAATGATGTGAGAACAACAAAAAATCTTAAAGAAGAATTGAAGAAAAAATTCGAGATAAAGGACTTTGGAGAAGCAAAATATTGTATTGGACTTCGGATTACAAGAGATAAGGAAAAAGGTATCATATATCAGAAGTAAAGCTATGCCGATACAAGCGCAGTTCCAGTTGCGCTCGTATCGGCATAGCTCCACACGCTCTCTCGGGGGCTGCTCCGACGGTCTGAAACAGCTGGGATCGTTATGGGGGTCGCTTTGGGGCCCCACCATATACAGAAAAAAATATGGGCGCCGTAGGTTGAGTGAGAAAAAATATTGGGTCTGGGGTGTTAAGTAGTCTCTAGGACTGCCTCGACGGTCTGAGACAGCTGGGAACATTATGGGGGTCGTTTTGGGGCCCAACCATATATAGAAAAAAATAATGGTGGGTGTAGGTTAGGAATTTCAAGATGTCCGTTATGAGGGGGGCCCGCCTGGGGGTGCGTGACAGTCTGTGAGGGTTGTCGCTGATGTTGAAGATAGCTAGAGGCAATATGGGGGCCCAATCATTCATAGGAAAAAAGTATGGCGGCTGAAGGTTGGGAATTTCCAGATGTCCGTTATGGGGGCTCCGCCTGGGCTTTTTATCGGTATCGGTAGACTACCACGGAGGTCTGAGACAGGGATTATGGGGGTCCAACGATGTATATTCAAAAAAAGGCGGGAGACCCTCTTGGGGGTATTTATCGGTTTCGGAAGACTCCCCGGAAAAACGTTAAGGGGGGCCCAATCATTCACAGAAAAAAATATTGTGGTTGTAGGTTAAGTGTGAAAACATATCTGTTTTGGGGAGCCGAGCCCCCGCCTGTGGGATATTCAGCAGTCTCTGGAGGTTGCCACTTAGGTCTGAGACAGCTGGCGTACGTTATGAATGCATTATGTATGGAAGCCGTATTGGAGCTCGCAGTCATTCATCCATAGAAAAAAGTATGACGGTTTTAGGTTAAGAATTTCACCAATGTTCAATATTGGCAGGCCGACCCTCCTGGGGGGCGTTTTAACGGTCTCTTTGGATACTATCATTTAGGTCTGAGATATGTGTGGAAGCCGTATTGGACCTCACAGTCATTCATAGAGAAGAAAAAAGTATGACAGTTTTAGGTTAAGAATTTCACTAATGTTCAATATTGGGAGGCCGACAGAAAGTTATTCTGAAATGTATTGCTTCCTACTACTATTATTATCATTAATACAGACAAACGAACAGACAGAAGGACAAAAATAGCGAATTAATATTGCATTTGCATTCAGTTCTGAGCTATGTTCAAAGTTTTGAGCCTCTAGTTCATCGGAAAAATATTCTGAAATGTATTGCTTCTTACTACTATTATTATCATTAATACAGACAAACGAACAGACATGAGGATCAGAAAATGAATTGATATTGCATTTGCATTCAGTTCTGAGCTATGTTCAAAGTTTCAAGTGTCTAGCTCATCGTAAAGTTAGTCAGAAATGTATTGCTTCTTGCTAAAATTATTATCATTAACACAGACAAACGAACAGACAGACGGACAAGAAAGCCAATTATTATTGCATTTTCATTCAGTTCTGGACTTTGTTCGAAGTTTAAAAAGTATCCACAGTCAAACGCATAATCATGGATTCAGTTGAAAATATATATATATATATATATATTGAAATATAATATATATATATATAATATATTTTTTAAAAAAGTTTTTTTTAAAAATTGAAATTCTATTTCCTTTTGAAGCCTCTGTATAATATTAATAGATAAAAATATTCAAATACTATAATACAATCAATTTCATACACTGTCATAATGATTACAACCCATAATTATTCAAAAGACAACAAGAAAGGTCTAGATTTACAAAATCATCCTGAATAAAATGTGATAAACAAAATTATAAGCTTGAAACATACAGTATATGAAATTGTATCTAACTAAAAGTAGCCAATGGGAGAACAACAAACTTCTTGATGACAATAGCCAATCAGGGAACAGTATGGTCGAATGTAAGATTTGAAATTGTGAGAAAATAAGAACGGAAAAGTGTCAGAGACAATTATGATTGAATATTGTGAATAGTCTGTAAGAAAGGAAAAATAGATTCAGTTATAAGTTTCGACAAATAACCCCAAACAGTGAAAATGTGAGAACATAGTGCGTGAATTCAAAAATTCAAATGAAAAGGAATGAGTAACGGAAAACAAAGCCACAGGAGATCGAAAATAAATTGAAAAAGAATGCCACGTTTTGTTTGGAGGAGAAAGAAAAATTCAATAGTTTCAACATTCTAAGCAGAAAATCAACATTACCTTATTTGTACACCATATACAAATATTCCAAAGCTGATTGCTGAATTTGTATGGTTCCTTCTTTTGGTATTGGAGTTCCTGAGAGCATTGGATTGAGAGAGAATCCAAATTCTGGGTGTATATTGAACAGCGACAGTTCCAGCGACAGGTATAAACTTTCCTAGTGCACGTCACGAACTGAACAATTTCACTAATAACTCATATCCCATCAGAAGAACTTTATTTCACTTGATTCTGAACTATTAAAAAAAATTTCACTGTCCAGGTAAAAGTGAGGTTGTGTCTATTTATCCATGACCTGTTTTCTCATGATTATCCATGAAAATTTGTAGATTGACAATAGAATAAGTTATTTATCGTAGGCCAGGTAAATATAAGTTTTCCTGAATAAAGGAAATAATTATTTTTCGAAGCTTTCTCGTTTTGTTCTCCACAATTATCAGCAATCATATTTATAAACACAGAAATTGACCTCAAGACCAGAATAGTGGCTCTATTGCCTGAACCGGCTATCTGAGACCAGAGGAGTACCAACTGAGTTTAGTCGTGGTAAGAAAAGTGATAACAATTGGCAGTAACGTGACGAGAGAACTGTGACGTTAGCTAGCAATTATTATTACATCACAAAACATATTATACAGGGCGAAAATACTTATCTATATCATAACAATTTGGCTCACAACGAAGAGTGGAAATTATTAGCAATCTTCATTTTATAACAACAATTTATATTTGCAAATTATCATTATATTACAATTGGCACCCAAAACGTGGTGCGAAATAATAACAAAATAGATTGTTATATATCATTTCATAACAATATATATATATATATATATAGTCCAAGTATCCACCACTATCATAGGCACAGATACTATAATGGATTCAATGAATGAATCTATGCGAATCTTCTGCAGTAAGATCGCTTAAACATTTAAAGTCATTTATATCTGAATGATGGAATATTTTCCAATGTGTTTATCGATAATTATCGGCGCCAATCTTACGATCCGTAGGCATCAAGTTGAAACAAGTTTGTGTTTGTGTGTGACGTCATGTTGGGAATCCCAAACTACGTATCGGCTTTCATAGATATTGCTCTCAACCCAGCGGCAGTCATTTGACCATCAAACGTCGTACGATTCGTGTGTATTTTTTACGCTCAATGAGTGTTTATTGAAAAAAGGTAAGTTTTTTTTTTCTATTCATGTTATTTCATTCGGGTTTTTTTGGCCTTTCTCAAACTTATTTTCTTATACTAGACATGAACTTCGCAGATGGAACTGAACAATTCAGATTTTTCGTATAAACCAAGCAAACACTTTGAACCAATAAGTAGGTACAATGTTTTTTTTTTTCGATTCATTCATCCATTTTATTTTTCCTCGAAACTGTTTCTTTTTCTGTGACAGTCTGGTATTCAACCGATTAATAGACTCCATTCACTATGGAGAGTTCTTCCTGCAAATTTTAGTTTTCCAAGGTGAAACATCCCGGAAAATTATTTATTTTTCCATCTATTAGTTCATAATATATTTTATCAGAATTTGGATCACTGTGATCTATGACAACCTGGTATTCAATCAATCAATAAACTCCAATATTAAGAGTTCTACCAGTAAATTTCAGTATTTCAAGCCAACGGGAACATGTCATGTTTTTTTTTATTTCGACTCATTCTCTCATTTTTTTTTTGTATCAACCTAATATTCAACCCATTGACAGATTTCATTAAAGCCGTATTTTTCAACTTTTTTTTGGTGGGATATCTGTAGGAACATTTAACACCATACTTACAAACTTTTATTATTTTCCGTGAAAAAAATCATATCTCAGTCACTGTGAATGCTTCAAAATTTCTAAGCATACGCCTAAACTATTGAAAAACCTACCAAAATCATAGAGGTATTCTAGCTCATAATACATCACATTTCCTAGAAAAAATGAGTTATTCGTCGTCTGCAGTAGAAAATCAACTCTCAGTCTATATGAAATAAAGTAGGTACACGGTAGTCGTTCCAACAAAAAATACTTCAACATTCATTCCATATCACTGAAAGTTGATATTGAAGGGATACTTTCCATCACTTGATGAACTTTTGATGAGCTTGGAATTTTATTGGGTATTGGTTTTGAAGGTACTAGCACCTCAGATGAATGCAGTAATATTTTTGGCGTTATATTCAGTTTTTCGCCAAAAATATCATTAAATTCAATTTCATATGGAAAATCCTTCCGTCCTCTTCCTGTTCGATAATTGTTATCAACTACTTTCTCTAAGATCTCTGCAACACTTTCCATTTATTTTCACATTTTGATGGGTGACTGGTGATCCTGCATCTATTGGATACGTCACTGTTTTTACTTCCCCTCTACCTACTTTTGGTTTGTATAACTTGTACAAATCTAAAAGAATCAGGATCCTTTCTCTGTTGAAAAAGTTATCATCTGCATCTTTATAATCCATTTGTTGACTGTTTCCCATAATAAAAGGTGAAAGTTGATTACCTTCTGAAAAATATTTGTCTATTTATTATATCGGAACATTTTTATTTAAAGTTTACCAGACATGATTCCAAAATTTTTATGGCACAATGTTCTCTCCAAAATGCGTTCTGGTTTAACCAAGTGTCCGAGACCATCTCGGATTGTCTGGGATTTTTTGCTTCCACGCATAGTGTCCTGCGCAGGTTCCAAACAGTTCTGAATTTGCGAACCAGAACAAACCTATCAGCTGATATAGAGATATTAATTATTCTCGGGGTTGAAGTGTTTCCAGCGTTGCCGTAGTGAGTTCAAAGTATGATATTTTCAGAATTATTGAACTTGATATTTTGTTATTGGTTTCGCTCAAAATTTTGATAGTGTGATATATCTCAGACGTTTCACAGCTGATTTTAACAATTTTTTCTAGGATTGTTGAGAGTGAAATTTTTCAGGTTTTTTTTTCCATTTACCAAACTCATACATTTCTACTAACTGCCGCATCAGTCATGTTTATGGGAATACCTGTTGGTGAACACCTGTTCGTGAATACCTGTTCGTGAACACCTGTTCGTGAACACCTGTTGGTGAACACTCAACACAGCCCAACAGGGGGTCCAACCACCCACTCTTTTGCTCTACCAATGTGTTCTTGGTGGAAGTGTCGCTGAACTCAGTTCTTGAATTACTCACCAGGTGACGCCGTTGTCACTCTGTCTTACACTCTACCGATTTGTTTTCAGAAAAAGTTATTAAGTATCTGTTCTGTTTTGCTGTTGCATCATTCTTATTCGATTCATCGAGTCCTTTCGAGAGTTCCTGGGGACACCATAGTTGCTGATTTGGAGATCAAATTCGATATTCTAGCAAGAAGGGGTTCTCGAAATCTTGAAACCGCAACTCCAACCGGAACAACTTTCCTCTGGTCACCAAGCATCCACCACGACGAAGACCACAGCAGTATTCGATTTCATCAAAGAATCGAGGTGAGATTCATATATAGTAGCTGATTATTATTATTATCGTTTCCGGTCGATTTATCATTCTTTCTATAACAATCGATTATTATTATTATTTTTGGTTGAGGACTTTTTTTATAAATATCAAATTGATGATGGTAGAAAGTTGGTGGGGGTATTTTTTTTTGTTCTATAACTTAATGATTGCGGAAGAGTATCGTCATTTGTGTATTTTTTTTTTCATTATTATTATTGTTTTTTGTTTTTTCACTTTTTTACACGACGAAGCGATTAACTCATTTCGAATCATTGGCATGTAAGCCTGAACGATGACACAGAAAAACTTATTTGAGAATTGTAAAATAACGAAGGTAAAAAAATATTTTCGGTATATATTACTGTAATCGATGAAACTTAAAAGATAAGCACGGAAGATTTGCTAGTCACACACCGCGAGGGTTGTGCGCATGCTCAGAATAGAGTGGTGGTGGGGAGGGAGGTAATTTTTCTATAACTGAATGACCGCGGACGTGCAAAGTCATTTCTACTCTGACTTTCGTAAGAGCAAGACGTGTCTCTTTCGTTCTCTCCCAGTTAGATTATTGGGGTTTCCAGACTGAAAAATATGTGAGTATTTCAGAGAGTTTCTGCATTACCGACTGTACGCTATTTTTTATCTTTCTTTTTTATAACATTCGAGTATTTTATTATTATTAATATTCGATCATTTTATTATCATTAATTTCGGTTGAGAGTTTTTTTCATTAATATCAAAGTGATGAGGGTAGGAAGTGGTGGGGGTAATTTTTCTACTGAATGATCGCGGACGTGCAAAGTCATTTGTACTCTGACTTCCGTAAGAGCAAGACATGTCTCTTTTGTTCTCTCCTAGTTAGATTATTGGGGTTTCCAGACTGAAAAATATGTGGATAGATCAAATGTTGTCAATTCAGAGTTCAAAAAAAAATATATATTTTTTGAATGATTGAGAGTCCTTTGAAATTCATGTTTATTGAGTTTTTTTTTCGTTATACCTATGAGATTGTTTTTTACAGATATGAAAAGTGCGGTCCAGCCAATCCAAACAATTTTATTAGTGGTCGAGCTGCCGCAATACACAGTTTGGGAGACGTCGAACTGAGCTGTTCAGAGCTGTCCACGAGTTCAAACCTCGCGACTATTCAATTATCATAAAACCATCCACGACGAAGATACCTGTCTTTGAATTCATCCGCAACTGGGTCCATTCATCCATCATCATCAAAAACTAAGACCAACCGGTGCCAACTGGAACGGCTATATTCGATTTCATTAAATCAAGGTGAGAGAGGGAAAAAAATTATTTTGTATTTTGTTTGTAAAAAACCATTCATTTTTCTCGTTTTTTAAATAACCATGAATTCTGAATAAATTGCCGCTCTCAGCGGTGAGATGATTATTAAATACAGGGAGGCTCGAAAAGTTCTCGAACAAAAATCCAGTCCAATGGAACGCGAATCATGGCGAAAACATTTAAAACCTAGTATTAGGCTATGTAATAAGGGCATCAAAATTTCAGCCAACAGTTCCATTGGATCACTGAAGAAATTAGTGACAAATTTGGGGCATTTAAAAACATGTCGTAATTTCATCAAAAATTTAGAGGTGGAGGGTCAGGGGTTGGCTGTCAGAAAAAATCTGAAAAGCCGAGTCATTTGGGAAGATTCAAAGTCAGCGTTTCGGGGACGAGTTCGTACAGGTATAATCATAAATTTGGCTCACAAAGACACAAATCAATTTTTCAAAGACGCCTTCAGCCTTTTCAAACGTAGAATCAATAACATGTTGGAAAAATTCCCCATGCTGAAGGTGAATACTTGTTTTTGCGGGGAATTCGTCGAAATGGGCTTGGATGGGGAAAAATTCGATTTGAAATATCTCAATACTAAAAACCAAGTGATTGATAGGGAAACAGATTCACAGTGGTGGTTTGAGGAAAATGTTGTAGATAAATTGGGCAATGAATTGGAGAAATTTTGTGGGAAAGAAAACGGATGGGCATTACAAAAAATCGTTAATTTAGAAGTAAATATCAACCAATCAGGTTTGGGCAAGGGGGGTTCATCTTTCATCTAACATCCACAAGCCATTGATAGAAAACAGGCTCGTATTAACGTGCGAAATACCGACGACAACAATTGTTTCGGATGGGCAGTCGTGTCCGCTCTGTATCCCGTTGAAGAAGATGCACAGCGTACATCAAAATACCCTCATTGGTCAACCGTACTGAATATGGAGGGGTTGGAATTTCCCATAACTCTCAGTCAAATTTTGAAATTTGAAAAACTTAACGGTATTTCGGTGAATGTTTAGATTTTGGAATTGGTTAAATCAGCAAATAACGATGACGACGACAGACACACACTTTTCACAACTGTACCGACGAGAATCATAAAAGAAAAATTGGCTCGACATGTCAACCTACTCATGATTCAAAATAAATATTCGGTTGAATTAAATGATTACGAGGCACCGCCGGAAATTGACGAAGACGACGAACAGACAGCCCTTGAATTCCATTATTGTTGGATTAAAGACCTTTCCCGATTGGTTAGCTCACAAATCAGTGAACACGGACATAAAAATTACATTTGTGACAGATATCTAAATTATTTTGTTAGTCAGGAGAAATTAGACAATCATACTGTTGATTGTGAAAAAGCTAATCATTACAAAATTTCCTTCCCAAAATATGATCATGTCGAGTTTAAGAACTTCGTACACGAATGAATGACTCCATTTGTGATATATGCCGATTTTGAATCGATTTTGGAACCGTTCACTGATGATGAAACCAAGTCCAAAACGGCGAAATACCAAAAACATATTCCCTATAGCGCAGGCTTATATTTCAAATGTAATTATGATGACACTCTGTCATATTACGATAGCCATCGAGGTTTGGATTCAATGGAATGGTTCGCGGAACAATTGAAAGTCATAGCCGAATTCGTGGAAAAAAAAATTTCAAAAATCGTCCCCATGTCTGCCAATCCCATTCGTACGGATTCCACATGCCATATTTGAGAGAAACCTTTTCAAAAAGGGCAAAAAATTGTAGCCGACCATAATCATTTCACGGGTGGAATTTAGAGGTTGGGCCAATAATACACCATGTAACCTCAGCTACCAAAAATCCTTTGTGATTCCTATTGTTTTCCATAATCTTAGCGGCTAGGATAGCCATTTCATTATTCGAGATATCGCAAAACGAGGCAGGGTGAGTCTTCTTCCAATAAACAAGGAAAAATATATATCTTTCACACAATACGACGAACAGACAGACATTGAATTCCGTGTCATTGATTCATTTCGATTCATGGGCGCAAGTCTGGATGAGTTGGTGCGCACGCTCAGAGTGAAAGATCTCTGTAATACGAAGCACGAATTTCAAAATTTAAACAATGATTAATTTTCATTAATTACGCGCAAAGGGGTATTCCCCTACGACTTCGTGGATTCCATGAAGAAACTCGAGATGACAGCGTTGCCAGATATCCATGAATTCCACAATCAGCTGAACGATTGTGACATCTCCGAGCATGAATACCAACATGCCCAGAAGGTGTGGCAATCGTTCGATTTGATAACACTGGGCGACTACTCTGACTTATACATGAAAACAGATATTTTATTGTTCTGTGACGTCTTTGAAAATTTCCGACAATTGGGTCATGCCACTTATGGACTCGATCCCGCTTGGTACTATACCATGCCTGGCTATTCGTGGTCATGTATGTTAAAGTACACAAAGTGTAAGTTGGATATTATCAAAGATGTCGACATGCTTTTGTTTGTGGAAAGGGGGATTCGGGGCGGTATAAGTCAGTGCTGTAACCGATTCTCCCAAGCTAATAATAAATATATGGGGGAGAGGTATGATCCTCAACAACCTTCCAAATATTCATCATACTTGGACGTGAACAACCTTAATGGATGGGCTATGAGGGAGTATTTACCCTCTGGAGGGTTCAAATGGATCGAAGATTTCGATAATTTGAACGTTCTGGAGGTGTTGGATACTTCTGATACAGGGTATATTCTCGAAGTTGATTTGGAACAACCCTGAAGGAATACATGACGAACACAAAAATTTTCCACTTTATGCAGAACATCGAACTCCTCCAGGTTCAAAATACCTTAATTACTGACCACCCTGTACAACAAGGAAAACTATGTTGTACATTACCGCGTATTAAAGTAAGCTTTGGAAAATGGTTATATTCTCAGAAAAATTCACAGTTGCAGTTTAAACAATCTGCATGGCTGCAACCCTACATTGAATTAAACACAAAATTACGCGCCCAAGCTACAACCACTTTTGGCAAAAATAACTATAAATTGGCCATAAACAGTATTTTCGGAAAGACCATGGACAAATCAGGAAGCACAGAGCGGTGAAAATGGTCAATGAATGGGAAGGCAGATATGGGGCGAAAAATCTGATGAGTAGCCCGAAATTCCACAATCGAACCATTTTCGATGAAAACTTGATGGCTATCGAAAGGAATAAATCGGAACTGATATTCAATAAATCCCTCTATATCGGTATGGCTATTCTAGATATTTCCAAAATTTGCGTTCACGAATTCCACTATAAATTTATGTTGAGAAAATTCGAGTTCAATCAGTGTAAGTTGATGTACACGGATACGGATTCTCTCATATACGAAATTAGATGCGATAATGTATATAGAGAATTAATAGGGGAAAAATACGATACGAGCGACTACCCATGCGAAAACTCGTACGGTATTCCGCAGGTAAACAAGAAAATTCCAGGTTTGATGAAAGATGAAGCGAACGGGTGCATCATGACAGATTTCGTCGGACTCCGTTCAAAATTATATACTTATAAAATTCAGGGAAAAATATGTTTTTAAAAATCCAAAGGAGTCCGATACAATGTTGTGGAAAATAAAATTTCCTTCGAAGACTATGTTGATTGTCTTAGAGAAAAAATCAACTTGTCAACGATGCATCCGTTCATATACCCATAATGTTTTTAGTATTGAACAAAACAAAATCGCTTTAAGTCCATTCGACGATAAAAAAACACTCATCCCCGGATCGGACGATACACTTGCTTGGGGGCATTATAGCATCATGAATGAATAGCCAACCTCCACCCCAACCAACTTGTATTTGCTAATCTTTTTTCTCATTTTTTCATTTATTGTGTTACGTAATACTGAAAAATCTTTTTTAGCCATGGTAAATATATCGAATATATTCAGCCAATTTTGTATTATATTCATTATTATTATTTTTATCCTTATATCATTATTATGATTATCAATTCAATCAAAATCATTTTTATTTCTTATTATTAATTTCAATTCAATCATAATTATTATTATTATATCCATACAAATATATGAATATATAATCTATTGTTCATACCCAGAAAAAAATATGTATCAATAAAATTGGTGTATATCGACTTTGATTTTTATTTATCATACAGAGAAACTTTGAATGAAATGATGGCAGTAGCAGTTCTGTATCATCACTTCATTCAATGTTTTCCTGAATTGGATAGAGAGACCAGTCCAGACAAGTTCAGACTTGTCTAGACTTGTCTGAACAAGTCAAAGAAACGATGACGTCATTCAGTCTCACCCTCGAACATCAGCGTTCTTTGTATGTGTATAACATAACCTCACTTTTAGAGAAAACATAACCTCAAAATTCAAATGAGGTGGGGAGGAATTCTAACCTTACTTTTTCAAACATAACCCCACTTTTAGAGGGAATATAACCTCAAAATTCAAATGAGGTGGTGAGGAATTCTAACCATACTTTTTCAAACATAACCCCACTTTTGTATTAACTTCAAGTAAAAACAGAAACTCATTTTATCACACATTGAATCAAAATTTCATATAATTATGCAAAGAACAAGATGGAAACGAATCTGCTTACGATTCTGAGAAATGGTTGACGTCACACAAATTCATATAAAGCTTGAATGATGTCATACCAGCAGCAGTTACTTTCATGCATTTCTCTAAAATCCATTCAAAATATTTCATTAGATTCAATGCTCCAGAAGAATATAATTTTAAATTGAAAATTATCCTATAGCTTGAGTATTCAGATATATTTCAAAGCGAAAAATGATCAAACAATCAAGTATGAGTTGGGTCTCACACATTGAATGTTCCATTGCAAAGATCAATTTGTATGAATTCGAGAGTTTTGAACCGAGTGTCTGCCTTCGGACATTTTGAAAACAAAAGTGAGTAATAAATACAAAAATAGGTATAATTTGGATGAATTCGATGGTTTCGAACCGAAAGAAGAGTGTCTGTCTTCAGAAATTTTTCATTATGAAATAAAGTGATGAAGACAAACATAGATATAATTAGAATGAATTCGATGGTTTCGAACCAAAAGAAGAGTGTCTACCTTCAGACATTTTGAATACGAAAATAGGTAGGTGAAGAAATAAATAAATAAAAAAGGTCCTTCTATTACTTCATTGGGGAAAGCATTCCAGGAGCATTCCATAGAAAATACTTGGCAGACGTTAAATTCCAGGATAAGTTGAACATCTAGTTGAAAATCTCTTTGGAATCTCTCAGTGATGTCACATTATGACCAGAACTGTAATTTACTATTACATTGAAAAATATTGGAAAAAATGACTCAAGTTATCATTATAAATGTTTTTCATTTCTCAATGTACCTGAAAATAGGAAAGAATGCAGACAAAATAAAATTCAATGTCATTATATTTATTCTTTATTCAAAACATAAATCATTTACAATTCTTGTTCTATATAATTGAAAATATTCAATAAATACATATTATATTGTTTCGACGAATTTCTGTCAATTTCAGGGCTAGGTACTTTTTCCGTATGTTTCGTCGAATTTCTGCCAATTTCAGGGCTGGGTACTTTTTCCGTATGCCTCGACAAATTTCTGCCAATTTCAAGGCTAGGTACCTTTTTCGTAAGCTTCTTCGAATTTCTGCCACTTTTCGGTCGCGCATGGCTTTAACGATCCTTTCGTCCGACATCTCAACGCTAAACGCTCTTGTTGAACGTTCTTCATGTTCTGATCTGTCACTAGAGAGACGACCCTTCTTCGTTCTTTACTCTTCTCTGGACTCTATTTTCTCTTGGGTGGAAACAATTTGGAAATTATGTTTATGTATTTCCATGACTCATTAGAGTTGATTTTTCCATCGGATCTTTTGTGTGCATTGGTGAGCATCAGAATCGTCTTATAGTTGAGAATATCTTGTTCTGTGAAATTTATCGGCTGCTTTTTGGTTAGAAGTTCCTTCAAACCATCGGTTATTTCAAATGAATCACTTCCCAGCTTCAAAGTCCCACCATCAATGTTTATAGGTTCTCCGCCGATATAATATTGGAATCCGTTCAAAGTAATGCCATAACAGTCGGGATCAGGTAGCATGGACATGTTCACGCTTCGGAGTCTAAACTGCAACTGACAAACAATAACGAATCAATCACTGAAATAGGAAAATCCTCCATCCCAACCCGGCCCAACCCGGCCCAGCCCAACCTAGCCCAACCCGGCCCAACCCGGCCCAACCCGGCCCAACCCGGCCAACCCGGTTCGAAAGAGTCTCAACCCAATTTTAAGGTATTTCTTTCAATTATTATTGGTTCTCTGCCAATGAAATACTTCAATCCGTTCAGACAGTCGCCATTACAGTTGGGATCAGGTACTAGCATGGACATGATGACCCTTCAACGTCTAAACTGCAACTGGCACTCACTGCCACATCAATCATGTTCATAGAAAAATCTCCCCATCTCGGTCCAACTCGGGACACGTCGAAACACCTCGGGACACATAGGGACACTTCGGGACACATGGGGACACCTGAAGACACCTGGGGACACCTGGGGACACCTGGGGACAACTGGAGGGTGACCACTTGCACACATCTCTATATATATATATATATATATATATATATATATATATACTCAATCTCAAATATGAGCATACACCACCACCACCCCATCGCTGTGACGTCAGTCTTCATGTTGGTGTACGAGGGTCAGTGGTGAATAATATCAGAATCGTTCAATGTTCGAGGATCGTCCATCGTTCGCTTTTCTCACGAAATTCTTCCCTAGAAATGCCATTTCCATGATAATGATGTTGGTATCTGCGAGACAGGACGATACGGACAAATTGAACTTTTTACAGTATTGGAGGAGAATATTGGAAGGTCAGTGGTAAATGATATCAGAATCGTTCAATGTTCGAAGATCGTCCATCGTTCGCCTTTCTTACAAAATTCTTTCACAGAAATGCCATCTCCATGATAATGATGTTGGTATCCGCGAGACAGGACGATAGAGACAAATTGTATTTTCACAGAATTGGAGGAGAATAAATCTTCAGGCGAACGTTGGGCTGTCCCATGATGGTCGGACGGGTTGGCTACCACGTTGACCCCATTTTGATAATTTTCCCTAGATCTAGAGAATAATCACTATCTCCATCTCTATCTCTAACACACAGGCTCTTATGGAAGAATTCCCTAGATTTCCCTAGATTTCAGGTACTTTTTCCGAAAAAATTATATTATGTTCCCCCACCCATAACTTTTCAGGCTAATAGTCACTCAACATTTGTCGCAAGCCATATGAATGGTTGTCGTTATATACTTTGTAGTATGCATATGATTGTAAGCCGAAATAGCTCAGTTGGCAGAGCGTCTGCCTGCGATACAGAAGGTCCCCGGTCCGAGCCCGGGTTTCAGCACAAAATTCATAGGTGATATAACATACATTGCCAAGTATATCCAGGCAGTGTATATGAGTGAGCAGGATCAAGACCATAAGTTTTATGACTACTATCGCGAAATTTTTCATAGACATCGCTTAGCAATAATATATCAGTTTTCCTGTATAAATCGACATATCCGCCCAAATCGACGTAATTGAAAGCATCCCATACTCTATAAATCCTCTGAACTCATAAACATTGATGCTGTTCATCCATATCGACTATGAATTTTGTTTTTTTGTTTTTTCGAAAGGGTTCACCGCACCATGGTCGGTTTTCAACGTTTGCAGAACTTATTCTTTGGTTTAATAGCATTGTCGCAAAAAAAAATTGGTTGGGTTGGGTTAATTTAAAAAAAGAACACTACACAACTTTTACTCTCTTCTATATTTCAACAATAATTTCCATTTTTCCATAATGATTATTCTTCATTTATCATCCATAATTTGATACGTTGACATATGTCACAGCGCTGTATTTTGGTTTTTCCTATATCCCCATCTGAGAGAATTTTCAATGAAATAACATAACGATCGCCAACATCCTGTACATTTATAGGAAACATACATTTTGTGATATTTCTTGAACACACACAGTTGCTCTGAAGATATACGTCTCATCTCTTTGACGTCCGCAACAATAATGAACCAATTGAACAAGGCAAAAGACTTAAATAATTTTTTTACGA
Source organism: Gonioctena quinquepunctata (assembly GCA_018342105.1). NCBI lineage: Eukaryota > Metazoa > Arthropoda > Insecta > Coleoptera > Chrysomelidae > Gonioctena > Gonioctena quinquepunctata. The sequence continues at coordinate 17,771 of JAFIRS010006303.1, forward strand.
CAGCAGCGCTTCCATATTCCAAGTAATACAAGATGAAAAAATGGTGCTTTTCTCAAAAAACAAACATCGGTAGGGTGTAAGGTTGAACGATAGTGACGCCACCTAGTGAGTAATACAAGGACTAAATTCCGCCAAAAATAGAAAATAAAAAAATCCAACCTCTTTGACATTGAAAAAAAAATAAAGAAATTCGGCTGCGTAAAATGTCTGAGATTGACTGAACTATGAAATTTCGATTGATGATACCATTATTGCCGTTCACAGAAACATAAAACTGCGACGCAATTAATTTCTCAGAATCAGTGGCGAGACATTATTCTCGGAATTTATTGTTTATTCAGGTGTTGGTCAGATCTGGATTTCTGAGAAATTTGCTGACACCATTATCCAATTCGTGAAATTTTTCAATCGTAATTCTGAGAAGCAATAAAGAGGGGAATGCTTAGAATCGGCACGCTCGAACCGTGGGAATATTTTGTATAGTCAAGGCTAAATTATGATGCAATCATTTGCCGCGGAAAGAATATTCAAACATATCAAACGACAGTGACGTATTAACGGAGAGACTGGCGGTAATTGGATGAACATTTTTTCTTTGTTAACGATGAACGGTTATATTTTCTTTTATTCATATATGGTAGAGTCCCAGGCCCCCATGAATGCGTCAAACATCAGTGACATGCTCCAGAGACCGTTAAAACGCCCCCCAGGAGGGTCGGCCTCCCAATATTGAACATTAGTGAAATTCTTAACCTAAAACCGTCATACTTTTTTCTATGGATGAATGACTGCGAGCTCCAATACGGCTTCCACACATAATGCATTCATAACGTACGCCGCTGTCTCAGACCTTGGTGGCAACCTCCAGAGACTGCTGAATATCCCACAGGCGAGGGCTCGGCTCCCCATAACAGATATGTTTTCACACTTAACCTACAACCACCATATTTTATTCTATGAATGATTGAGCCCCCCTTAACGTTCTTATACATCTCAGACCTCCGTGGGAGTCTACCAAAACCGATAAATACCCCCAAGAGGGTCTGCCCCCATGACGGACATTTTGAAATTCCTTACCTACAACCGCCATATTTTTTGTATATACATCGTTGGACCCCCATAATCCCCCACAATGCTACCACCTGTCTCAGACCTCCGTGATAGTCTACTGATACCGATAAACACCCCAGACGGAGCCCCCATAACGGACATCTGGGAATTCCTAACCTTCAGCCGCCATACTTTTTCCTATGAATGATGGGGCCCCCATATTGCCTCCAGCTATCTCCAACCTCAGTGACAACACTCAGAGACTGTCACACACGCCCAGGCGGGCCCCCCTCATAACGGACATCTTGAAATTCCTAACCTACACCCACCATTATTTTTTTTATATATGGTTGGGCCCCAAAACGACCCCCATAATGTTCCCAGCTGTCTCAGACCGTCGGAGCAGTCCTAGAGACCACTCAACACCCCAGACGTAGCCCCCAGACCCAATATTTTTCCTCTCTCAACCTACGGCTGCTATATTTTTTTTTTATTTGGTTGGGCCCCAAAACGACCCCCATAACGATCCCAGCTGTCTCAGACCGTTGGAACAGCCCCCGAGAGAGCGTGTGGAGCTATGCCGATACGAGCGCAACTGGAACTGTGCTCGTATCGGCATAGCTCCATTACTTATGTCTTGATCAGGAAAACTACATAAATTCAATTTTAGAAAAATTCAAAATGGCAGATTGTAAATCAGTGCCGATACCAGCAGATCCAAACCAGAAATTGACGAGAGATATGTCACCTAAGAATGAACAAGAACGCGTGGAAATGATGAAGATACCGTACCAAGAAGCAGTTGGTGGTAATTTATATGTTTCACAAGGAACTAGGCCGGACATCACTTATGCTGTGAACACCGTTAGTCAATTCAACAAAAATTTTGGAAAAGCACATTGGCCAGCAGTCAAAAAAATTCTGCGATATCTTGAAGGTACTGCGAACGCAAAATTGGTATTCACAAGAGAATCTGAACAGGGAATAATAGGATATTGTGACTCTGATTGGGCGAGTGATATGGACAACAGGCGATCATGCACTGGATATGTATTTCTTAATCAAGGAGGACCAATTTCTTGGAATTCTAAGAGACAACATACCGTTGTGTTATCGACAACCGAAGCAGAGTCTACGCAAGAGGCTATTTGGTTGAGTCAATTCGAAAAAGACATGTCCAAGCCGACAGTCCTGATATATTGTAACAATAAGAGTGCAATAAATCTTGCCACAAGTGATGGTTATCGTGCAAGGACCAAGCACATTGATATTCGTCATCATTTCGTAAGGCAAAAATTGGAAGATGGTTACATTCATATTCAACATGTTGGAACAGAAGAAATGATTGCTCATATCTTAACCAAAGCAATATTCAAAAGCGAGCATGAAGTTTGTACGAAAAATGTGAACATTGATGTGTTGAGAAATGAAAATACAGATCCCCCAGTATGACATTAGATACTCTAGTATTAGTAATGGTCATACTTTTGTTAAATATGTCAGTAGATGTCATAGTGTTTATATGTATTTAGTTTTCCAATATAAGTTCTTAAACTTGTCCAATTTCATTGCAATTACTATTTGCTGTTATCCTCGTTGCAATCCCAACATTGATATCTGGTTTTTTTATTTATATATTTTTTTACTATATATACTATAAATTACATTTGACATTGAAAGTAACGGAGTTTTATCTTTAACTTTAGAATAAATTGATCTGATTGTTAGAACAGTTTTATATATTTTAAATTTTTCAGGATTGTGAAATAATCTGGAGAGCTCAGGTGTGATCTCTCTCATATATGGTAATGATGTGAAAAAAGGTGGAGTAGGCGTATTGTTAGTTTCACCGTTGTTTGAGACAATGTTCGAGTTATTATTGTTTGAGGTTAGTACTTCTAAGTGATACGAAGTATTATATAGAATGTTATTAAGTGAAGTTCTTGGGTATGAATTATCTAAGAAGAGGTTAAAGAGAATGTTTAAATTCTGTTTATGCAATTTAGGATCCGATATTTTCGGAACTCCTAATTTCATTTGTTTTTCCTAGTTCATTTTCATAGACTGCTTGTGATATGAATGGTAATTCAGGTATCTACCTGAGCTGCATGGTTTTCTATACCAATCTACCTGTCAGTTTCACTTGTCACACCACATAGAGTACACATTTATATTCATATAATTTTAAACAACGCTAATGTGGTTGTCGTAACTTTAAACTTCGTTTCATTCCTCGATCTACGTTTTTTTCTTTTGTATCACTATGTTAGATGAATATGTTTGAACCATTGAAATCAACCTCGACCAAGTTGTAAGTAGCATAATGTTTCGAACTTGAATATGTATTACTATTGTTTTTTTTAATCTATTGTAGTCTCCCTGATGATGGAAATAAATATTTCCGAAGGCTTGGATAAACCTTAAAGAGTTTACTTTTTCATTGCTGCTTATCTCAATAACCCTAGTTTTGTACCTTACCAGTCAGCTAATACTTCCCACACACTTAGAACAGAGATGGGGTTCTATCACAACATCAAGATAACCTACGGTGATGTAACGGTGAATTTTAAATCTTGGTCTAAAACGAAGATGAAACTCGCTAAAGAGTATAATAGACGATGCTTCCTGTTACAATGTAGAAAATGAGGGATCCTTCCTAGCCACATTACAGCTTCGATAAGACCGATTGAAAACCTACTCCTTAGACAGGAAACACGCTCCAATGTGAGAGAAAATAACTACAAGTTAGGAACAAAATTATTGAATATTGAGATTTTTTCAAATCATAACGTAATTTACAAACTTAAATGTTCTCTAGTGACTTTAAAAAGGACATTGATCTCTCTCACAAATGAATTACCTTTTCAAAATTTTGCCAGCAAACACAACAAATTTTGTACAATAAACTTTTTCATAAAGTGAAATTCAAAAATTTTAAAACAATATTTTTTTTTAAAGACAATCAACTCAAAACTAAATTGAAAACCAAACCAAATTTGATAAAAAATATCTCGAGAACACCTATCCCTGAGGACGTGTCTCGATCATCAGCCTTAGGCCCTAAATTCAGTATTGAACCATTAATAAAAGATATATCGATAAAGAATATCTTATTCAGATGTAGACTACATCACTTCAGATGTAGACTACATCACTTCCACTATCACTGAACTTCGAGAAAGAAATATCACTACAGCAAGAGCAACTAATATTATAACAAACCACATCCAACATTCTAACCATAACTCAAATCTACGGACTCTTTTTTTCAAATCCATGAAATTCTTGAAAAACAATCCTAATTTTATTCTCACACAATCAGACAAAGGCAATGTTACAGTCATAATGGACAAGGGTCAATAACTCAACCTATCCAATGACATAATAATCAACAGTAGCTCACATGTAGAACTACTGAAAGACCCTACCTCAGCAATTCAGAGAAAAGGCAAAATTAATTAGTAAAAGTCATGTATACAACAAACCAAATTGATGAAGTTATGAAAAAGGAACTCGCATGCTATAATGCTATTTCTCCAAAATTCTATTTTCCACCCAAAATTTATAAGCCCACCATTTCAGTCAAAGGAGCCCCTACTGAAAGAATATCCTATTTTTTGACATATGCATGACGCATACAATGAATATTATATGAAAGACTCGTTTGGAGTCACTAATAAATTTAATAATTCAACACTTTCAGACAATTATGTTCTACCAAGTTTAGATGTCGTCTCCCTTTTTAGCAATGTTTATTTGGATGTTTGTATTAGAGCAATACACAAAAATTGGGATCGTGTTAGTAATTACTGTAGCATTAACGAAGAGACATTTTTGGAATTGTTGACTTGCCTTTTTGATAATACATATTTTTCTTTCAATAATAAAATTTATAAACAAACCTTTGGTACCCCAATGGGAGCTTGCACTTCACCCATTTTAGCAGCGTACGTCATGGATGATTTGTTAGACATTGTTATTCCAGTTTTATCTTTCAATCTGATTTTCATAAAAAAATATGTCGATGATATTATGTTAGCATCACCGAGTGATGGTGCGGATGAGATTCTCGATACTTTCAATAGCTACGATCCTCATATCCAGTTCACAATTGAAACTGAGAACAGCGAAAATTCCGTACCATTTCTTGATACCAAGCTTATACGGACAACAGAAAACAAGCTACTGGTAGATTGGTATGGGAAACCATGCAGCTCAGGTAGGTACCTGAATTACCATTCATATCACAAACAGTATATGAAAGTGAACTCGGTAAAACAAATGAAATTAAGAGTACTGAAAATCTCAGATCCTAAATTCCATAACCAGAATTCAAACATTCTCTTTAACCTTTTCTTAGATACTTCATATCCAAGAACTTTACTCAATAACATTCTATATAATACTTCGTCTCACTTAGAAGTACTAACCTTAAACAGTAATAATTCGGACATTGTCTCAAACAACGATGAAACTAACAATACGCCTACTCCACGTCATTACGATATATAAGAGAGATGACCCCTAAACTCTTCAGATTTCACAATCCTGAAAATTTTCATATATCATATAATACAGTTCAGTTCTAACGATCAGATCAATTTACTCCATTACTTTCAATGTCTAATATAATTTATAGTATTTCTTGTCATGGTTATAATAAACAATATATTGGTCAAACGCAAAGATCATTATCGAACAGAATAATTTCTCTTAAAAGTGACTGAAATTTGCATCCTGAAAGATGTGCTCTGGCAAAACATGTGAATAAATTTGATCACTATATGAATTACGATTCAGTGAAAGTGCTAGCGACAGAGTCACATACATCCAAGAGAACATCTTTATGGTCAAATTAACGATGGAAACGTAGTTGCAGCAGCGTTCTGTGACTCAATAAAAGACTTTGATTGTTTAAATCACAGAATACTGCTACAAAACTTGAATTTTGTGGATTTAGAGGATGTGCGCTTGACTGGTTCCAGTCTTATTTGACGAACCGGACACAAAAAGTATTCATCGGACAGAATTCTTCATTATGCGGATATATTAACTACGGCGATCCACATGGGTCAGTTTTGAGACCAGTACTCTTTTTGTTATACCTAAATGTCTAGCGCTTCTTAATGCTCAAGGCAAGTTCACTCTCTTTGCTACCATGCCACTATCTTGTGGCATGGAAAATATTCTTCAGCATTGAATAAAACCATCCAGAACGATTTAGAAAAAGTTAAGGAATGGTGCGACTGTAATTCGCTGGCATTGAATATCAACAAGACCAAATTACTTTCCTTCAAGTGTGACATTGAAGGTATAACTATTGGCCATGATATACTAGATCGTGAAGACAACACCAAATTCCTTGTCTTAATAATTGACAACGAGCAGAAATTCCAAGAACACATTTTGTCTCTCAGTAAAAAACTGGCCTCAGGATGTTACGCCGTAAAAATGGCCACAAGCGAGATTGGTTCTGAAACAGCAAAAACAGTGAATGACGCCCTCGTGGAGTCCCACCTCAGATACGGAATTGCCTTCTGGGGCATGTGCAGCCAACAAAGGCTTAATAATATATTCATTTTGGAGAAGCGAGCGTTATGATACATCTGTAGGGTATCTCCCAAACATTCGTGCAAACCGCTATTTGTCTCCGATAGAATACTCACTCTAACTTAGGAAGCGTGTGCTTGGTTTTAAAAAACCGTGATAATTCAGGAAGTAATCAGATACATCACAGAACACGTAGGACAAATAATCTAAATCTACATCTGCCTATTCCCTCCTCGACTTTGACAGGGAAATCAATTACATATGAAGGCATAAAAATATATAATCACCTACCCTCACACATAAAGTGTCTTAACTCCTTTAAAAAATTTCGGAAGTCTGTCAAAGATGTATTACTTGAGGAAGCTTACTATAATTTGGAAGAGTACTATTCAGAGAATTGGTAGAGTATGCAAATTCGTATAATTGTACAGCTATATATGTGTGTTTTTATATGTTAATTTGTTTGTATCTTGTGTGTATATTTATTTAAAAATGTTATATACTCTTGTGTATGACAAATAAGTTTTTAAGCGCATATGATGTTCTACTGTGTAGTGTATTAATGTGTAGCTACTGTAATTGATTTTTATATTATTTACCAACAATTATTGTTGATTCTTTTCTTAACTCTGTCAATAAGAACATGTTGTTTCTTTGACAATAAAGTATATTTCTCTCTCTCTCTCTCTCTCATTCTTCGAAATGGCTTTCATTTCACAAGAAAACAATTGTATAAATGAAAAAACAGATATCAACCATTTGACTCTTATTTATTGTAATCAAAATTGACAACAATGTAATATAAAATTCAAAAAAGAATATTTAATTATTAAAAAAAAACAGATATTAACCAATTGAGTGAGATCTCATTCATTGTCTTCAGATATCAATCAAAATTGTCAACAATGTAATATAAAATAATAGTTCTTTTAACATTACCGCCACCTGGTAACATCAGTTGGTACTAATCTAACAGTTGGCACCACTGTTACTATTTCAAAGTGACACCTGTCAGGTGTCGTTGGCTTAAATATAATTGCGAGATTCATTCCTAACTTGTCAGTTTCACTGGTCACACCACATAGAGTCCACATTCATATTTATATTATTTTAAACAACGCTAATGTGGTTATAGTAACTTTGAACTTCGTTTTATTCCTTGATCTACGTTTTTTCCTTTTATATCACTATGTTAGATGAATATGTTAAACATCATTGAAACCAACCTTAACAAAGTTGTAAGTAGCATAATGTTCCGAACTTGAATATGTATTACTATTGTTCTTTTTTTTCATCTATTGTAGCCTTCCTGATGATGGAAATAAACATTTCCAAAAGCTTGGATAAACCTTAAAGGGTTTACTTTTTCATTGCTGCTTACCCCAATATCCCTAGCTTTGTACCTAACTAGTCAGCAAATACTTCCCATATACAGGGTGTTCCAAATTAAGTCGGCACCATTGCCAACTCCGTTATTATTGATGCTACGATTTCGGTTGAATCGGCAAACTGGTAGCATTTTTAGTGGCCTTCTCGATGCCGAAGACAAAAAAAAATTGACAGTCGCGTTGTCATAATATTTCATATAATGATATTTTTTTCAATGGAATACCCTATATTTTTTCATCCATTCCGATTCGTAATAACATTCTCAACAACAAAGCTCATTTGACTTTTTTTCGTAAAGGTGAAAATAAGACAGTTGTATTAATAGGAAACATTTATAACAAACGGGTTTGATAAAGCGCTATAAAATATCGAGTAAATGTTCAAAAACACCGCCTTTTTGTTGAACACATATTTGGGCCCTTCTATTGACACTACGTGTGGCATTCAAGACAGTTCAGCCATCAATTCTATTAATTATAGTTTCAATATAATTTTTCATTTCATCTACATTATTATGTTTTATTTTGTACACCTCATTTTTCAGAAATCCTCAAAAATAAAAATCTAGAGGTGTCAAGTCTGGTGAACGAGGGGGCCACTTAACAGGACCATTTGTAGCAATCCATCTGTTTCCAAAATAGCCTCGCAGCAGTCGTTTTACGCCACTGACATTATGTGGTGGTGCTCCATCCTGCTGAAAATAGATCATCTGACGAGCCTCCCGATCAAGATCATCGAAAAACTCTTCCAACATTCTTGTTAATAAATTAATGTAACGGGGTCCGTTCAAAGAACCATGGTAGAAAGAGGGACCGATAATTCCGCCTCTAAATAGTCCACACCAAACATTAATACTAAATCGTCTTTGCGGATTGTGGGGATGGACTAGAAATGGATTATGTCTACTTCAATAATGAAAATTATTTCTATTATACATCCCACGATTTGAAAAATTAGCCTCATCGCTCCATATAATATTTCTATTGAAGTTTGGATCTTGTCTGCATTTATTCATAAACCACCGACAAAACCCCAATCGTCTCTCAGGATCACCAGGTTCTAGTGTTTGTACTGGTCTTAACTTATAAGGAGAAATCTTATGTTTCTTCAGAATTCGTTGAATACCAGACAGTGGAACAGCTATTTCTCTAGATAAATCTCTGATGGAATTATTTGGATATACCTCAAAGTAGGATGAAACGTCAATTTCTGTATATTCAGATATTACAAAACGTTTTTTAGTTCTCCTCTTCTCAAAAACTTCTTCATTGTTCCTGAATCGACGATGAAGCACAGCAAAAAAACGCCGATTAGGTAATTCACGATCGGGGAACGAATTGCTGTAGTGTTGGAGTGCTCTTACGCTATTTTTCTGGCAAACCAAGTAGGATTCTAACATATCACATTTTTCTTGATGGGAAAACGGCATTTCGAAAAATATTCGAACAGTAGTTGACAGTTATAATACTTTATGACATTGTCATGACATACTTGAGGATATTTGACAAATAGAATTTCAACAAAGTGTCAAGGCAACTTGATTGCTCATAATAATTATGTTTTATCGAATCAAACACAGTTTTTCCAACCACATTCATATGACCCTCCAGTATTTTCTGTTCTGTACAAAAACGGCTTCAAAGTTATCATTACAGCAGACATATTTCGATTCACAAAATAAATGCGGCTAGCGGAATGGCTTTAAGATGGAAATTATCGTTTTGTACATTAATACCAAATAGCTTAGTGGTGTCAATTGAGAGGTGCGACATGATGATCACTGGTTTCACGAGTTCACATCCCAGCGCAATTTTTTCTTTTTACTGTCTTATTTTGCTATCAGTAGCAAAATATTGTCATCCGTATAAGTACGAAAAATGGGTGTTTGGACAATCATGAGGTTTTATTCGCCAAAACAAAGAAATTTTTTGTACTAGTGAAAGAAATAAATGTTTCCACATAAGTCGCTCATTTTCCACTTTAGGAAGAAAAGTGATATGAGCTTTGTTGTTGAGAATGTTATTACGAATCGAAATAGATGAAGAAATATAGGGTGTTCCATTGAAAGAAATACCATTTTATGAAATATTATGACAACGCGACTGTCAATTTTTGTTTTGTTTTCGGCATCGAGAAAGCCACTAAAAATGCTACCAGTTTTTTACGTAGCATCAATAATAACGGAGTTGGCAATGGTGCCGACTCAATTTGGAACACCCTGTATATATATATATATATATTGTATATATATATATATATATATATATATATATACAGGGCTATTCAAATTCGAGTCTATTCATGGGGATTTCGATAACGGTAAGAGATAGAGGGATGGTTAAATGGGGGCAAAGTAGCATATTTCAGAGTTAAATTATATGGATGAAAAAAATCCGATCCAGCTTCTTTAGTTCTGGAGTTATACAGGAAAAATCGAAAATTTCGAAATTCTTCTTTTGCCTATATCTTTTTATTTTAGGATTTTTTTTAAATTGTCACTTTGCCATTGCAACTCTTTGTAGGCTATCCAAATATCTGAATAAAAATCATATAGAGGGTATCGTATAAATTGGGCCACCCTCAACTTTTAATTTTCAAATACGGACATGTATTTTTTATTGAATTTTTTTGAATGCCAAGAGTCATGTTTCATATTGACGTAGTATTTTCATCTGAATAACAGAGTTTTTTTGGAAATATTGAACTATTACCACTGAAATTTAATTTTTTTTAAATTCCAGCTGTAATGAAAAAAAAATATCATAGAATAAGGTATAGAATGACTAGGATTTGGGAGAAAATCTACACTATTCGACGAAGAATGTCTTCTTCAAGAATTCATCCACATTTCAGATCACGCAACCCATGATCAATGTGCGAAAATGTGAAAATGTATTCTTCCTAGTACGTGTGTTCATATAATCATTGCAGAAAACAAATCTTCTGATGGCAATCTTCATACTCCAGACACCAATGTGGAAATATTTCATTGTTACTCACTTTTCGAACTACCTATATTTTTCAGCAAATTCATGGGCATTCTGTTGCCATATACAACAATTATGATTAAACCATTTGAGTTCTCATAGTATGCTTTGGAAACTAAATATTTATTTCACCTCACTTGTCAATATTTTGACAGTTTCTTGGAAATTATCTTTGGTATTTGATGAAAAATCTGTTGGTACTGAAAATGGGTTTCCCCACAGAGCAGAAAAGAGTTATGGTTAACGTTTTCTACAGAAATAATAGGAACATTTATGTTGAAAAGGGAAGCATTCTCAATTGAATATTGATAGAAATATTTTTCTGAGAATTGAAAAATCCACGATTAAAATGAAGATAGTGACTAAAGTTTATCTTTCAGTCGCGGATGATTCCACATCAGATTTTATGAACATCCTGTTTATATTTTCAACAAATCAAGGAACATTCATCTTTCCGCTGAAAACTGTTTAGATCTGTACCCAGAAAGACATCAGCCGTATCCCACATATCTCAGACTTTTGGACAGGAACCTTCGCGAATATGGATCCTTCACAAAACCAAGGAGAAAATATGTGAACAAAACTCCTATTGAGTTACAGGAAAACATACTTCAAGCGGTAAGTAGGTAATCCTGAAAAAATGTTAATTAGGCTCATCTCCATATTTCAGATCTATACAAATCGATCAAAATCAACAGTACAAATTGTTGAGGAATTGAATTTGCCGCAAACTACAGTATGGCGTACTTCAAGAAAAAACAGATTCAAATGCTATAAAGTTAAAATTGTTTATAATTGTATCCAGGAGACGCCGAAAGACGGCAAAATTTTTGTAATTGGATGTTGCAAAAATTGGGCGATGACAGAAACTTTTTGAATAGTATTATTTGGTCGGATGAAACTCGTTTCACAAATTGTGGTGTTTTCAATAGGAACAACGAGCATGTTTGGTCACAAATCAATGAAAATAATTTTAGAGAAGCGAGACCTCAAGTGCGGTTTGGTCTAAATGTATGGGCTGGAATTTTGAAGGATCGAGTTCTAGGTCCCTACATCTTTGCCGGGACGCTCAATGGCGAACGTTATCTAGACTTCCTCAGACAAACTTTCAGTGAATATATTGTAACGTAAATAAACTTAACTTGGTTTTACTAATTTATTTCACACTTAATCTTCAAGTTAATTTATATTACTACGCCACTGTATAGCTCGATCGTATGGGCTCGTTCAGACTGTCCACTCCCTCTTGAGGGCTGTCTATTTATCTCCGATACAGCATTCTCGATGTTTCCAATTCTGGCGGTTGGTGCCTAGCATGTTCCAGTTATTTCCAATATCGACCGTTGTTATCATGCCGCGGCGTGACTGGATTGTTCTCGAATATCTCCGGGGATGACCTCATCGTTGTCGATGGCAACGCGTGAGGCGACAGGTCCGGCCTAGGTTCGTTACATTGCCCCCTTCTTAAAGACATTTCGTCCCGAAATTTCATCCTTGGAGTGTGACGATATCTGCATGACTCCCCATATCTGCACCGTGAAGTTCGATGGAAGTAACACTCCACGGTCTTCATGATCGGTCGTGGAAGAGGGTTACAGCAAACCAAAATCTTGACGCCGCTGGATCTGAATATCGCCTCCAGCATACTTCTTATGACTCTCCAGTCCAACCCATCAATACCACAGGACAATTTTGGAATTGCTAGATCCACCAGATTCTGGTCCACCATAGTATCTCTCACCATAGTTTGGTGAGACTCTTCCAGACATCTTCATAGGACGGTTTATCTTAGGAATGCCTCTTGGTAACTAGGTAGTAGATGTTTCTCTGGCCTTTCTTCAACTGTAGCACCCCACCAACTTCTGGATTCTGCTCCCGCAGTGTTTGGAGTTGACCAAATTTCTTGGAGAACACTACGGCGATGCCCCTGGACATTCGAAGATCTTCTGCCACACAGTGCGCTAGTGCGTAGTCAGCAGGCACCTCGAAAAGGTCTCGTGACTCCTCTCTAGTAACCCCATGTAGAACTTTCTGCCCGTTTGAATACAAGGACATAAACTTCTCGAACATCATCCTCCGGTGGCTTGAGGGTGCGAACTTGGTCATGGTTTCCAGCGTAAGGGGCCAACCTGTTGAAATGGACGACCCTTGGTTTCCCTCGGGGTGGCTTATGGATTCGGTACACAAGGTCGTTTATCCCTTTCACGATTTTATACGGGCCTTCCCACGAGTTCCGCAACTTTGGTGATAGTCCACGACGACGTTTGGGGTTGTACAGCCAAACCAGGTCATCAACCTCAAATCCTCCAGCGTCGGCCTTGATGTCATAGGTCTTCTTCATTTTATCGCTGGCACTCTGGATGTTCAACCGGACTCGTTCGTGGATGTCGTCCATTCTCTGCCGAAGTTTGCTGACGTAGTCCTCTCCCGCAGTGTCTTGTCCTGGCGGTATCCCAAACTTCAGGTCACAAGGCAGTCGCAGTTCTCGGCCCATTATAATACTAGCAGGAGTTTGACCGGTTGACTCGTGTACTGCGGATCGATAGGCCATCAGGAACAAATGAAGATATTGGTCCCAGTCTCTTTGATGGTCAGAGACAACCTTGGACAAGTGGCGGTTGATCGTCCTGTTCATCCGTTCCACCATTCCATCGGACTGCGGATGTAGGGCCGTGGTTCTTGTCTTGCGGATGTTCAGCAGTAGACATATTTCTTGGAACAGGTTGGATTCGAAATTTCTGCCTTGATCCGAGTGCAGCTCCATTGGAATACCGAATCGACATATCCACTCTTTCACCAAGACGTCGGCGACGGTGATGGCTTCCTGGTTGGGCAGGGCATAGGCTTCTGCCCACTTACACTGAAGTAGTCCATTGCCACAAGGATGTATTTATTCCCGTGGTCGGATACGGGAAACGGGCCGGCGATGTCAATGGCGATTCTCTCGAACGGGCTGCCTACGTTGTACTGACGCATCGGGGCCTTGGGTCGTATTCGAGGTCCATTGCTAGCAGCGCATACAGCGCACTTTCTGCACCATACCTGGACGTCAGCTTGACAATTGGCCCAGTAAAACCGTTGCCTCACTTCCTGCAGGGTCTTCGTCACTCCCAGATGTCCTCCAGCGACTCCATCATGGATTTCCCGCAGCACTTCCTCTCTTCTGTTCCTGGGAACAATTATTTGGCGTCTGTCTTCCCCACCAATATCGGCCTCCAACACACGTTTCAGGATCCCATTGTCCAGAATAAGAGAGTTCCATTGTGCCCAATAGGACTTAACAGCCGGCGAGTAACCTGCGACTTCCTGCCATGATGGTCTTCGATTGCCCTTCTTCCAGCTGACGACTAAGCCAAGGTCGGGCTTTCTTGGTCTTTCTGGATCTTGCTGTCATTCCAGTTGTCATCCATTGCCGCGGTTCTACAAAGTGTTGCTTCTTTCTCTTCTGCTCGTCGGCAATGTGAGCAATCATCTGGACATGGTCTTCGCGACAAGGCATCTGCATTCTTATGGCTAGTTCCGGCTCGATGTTCGATCTCGAAATCGAATTCTTGGAGTCTCTCGATCCAACGTGCTACTTGACCCTCAGGATTTTTGAACTGTAAGAGCCATTTGAGAGCTGCATGGTCAGTTCTCAATAGGAATCTTCTTCCATACACGTACTTGTAGAAGTGCTCCACTCCCTTTACAACAGCTAACAGCTCTCGCCTGGTGACACAGTAATTGCGCTCTGGTTTGCTAAGCGTCTTGCTGAAATAACCAATGACCTTCTCCTGTCCCTCCTGGATCTGAGATAGGACAGCTCCAAGTCCCACGTTGCTGGCGTCCGTATCCAAAATGAATTTCCCTTTGGGTAGGGGATAGCTCAGTATAGGTGCGTTGATCAAAGCTCCTTTCAGCTTCCTGAATGAGTCTTGACATTCTTTGGACCACTGGAACTTTGTTTGGCCTTCCGTGAGCCTGGTCAGTGGTTTAGCGATGTTGGCGAATCCCAGCACATATCGGCGATAGTATGTGCATAAACCAAGGAAACTTCGAAGTTGGTGAATGTCTTTTGGGATGGGCCAATCCTTAACAGCTTTGATCTTCTGGTCATCCACTGCTACTCCTTCCCCAGAGACAACGTGGCCGAGGTATCGTACTTCTTTTGGGAACAGATGGCATTTCTTAGGGCTCAGCTTCAATCCGGAGTTCCTCAGTCGCAGGAATACTTCCTCCAAGTTTTTCACGTGGTCCTCAACGATCTGCCGACCACAATTATGTCGTCGAGATACACTAGACACGTGTTCCATGAGAGTCCCTTCAGCACTGTCTCCATCAATCTTTCGAATGTGGCTGGGGCATTACAGAGCACGAATGGCATAACGGTGAACTGACACAATCCTGAGCCGATGGTAAAAGCAGTCTTTTCTCGATCTTCCTGAGCGAGTTCTACTTGCCAGTATCCACTCTTCAGATCAAGGGTCGAGAAAATCGTGGAACCAGCCAACGTGTCTAGGGTGTCATCTATTCTCGGGAGAGGGTAACTGTCCTTCTTCGTGACATTATTAAGTTGGCGATAGTCTACACAAAAGCGTGTCGATCCATCCTTTTTCTTCACCAGTACGACTGGAGACGACCAGGGACTGTCAGATGGTTCGATAACTCCTTTTTTTCCCATATCGCTGACTATTTTGTCAGCCTCTTCCTTTTTGGCAAGAGGAAGTCTTCTTGCTGATTGCCGGATCGGTCGGGCACCCCCAGTATCAATCTTGTGCTGGACCACATTAGTTCGACCCCCTTTTCCTTGTCCGGTATCGAAGATGTCTTGGTACTTTTTGACTAAATCTCTTAGTTTGGGCTGTTGAGCTGGTTTTATGTCTTTGGAAGAGGTGGCAACTAATTTTTCTAGTTCTGTGGGCAAGTTGTTGGGTTGGCTAATCGTACCTCGTACACTCCGGATCACTGAGGAAACTGACGAGCAGTGCCCCAATATTGTTCCTTTCTCCAAGGTCACTGGAAAATAATTGACATTCATGACCCTTACCGGCACAAATTTGTCAGCACGCAACAAGGTCTTCCCTAGTGCAATCCCTCGTCCAATTTTCTCATCATGAAGTTTGGGCTCGAACATCACCACGTCTCCACTGCTCGCACTCCCGTCCAGGCGAGCCTCCAGGATGGTTTCAGCCCTCTCAGGTACGCTTACATCTTCAGCCAACAGCACACGGATCAACTCTTCACTTCTCCCATGAAGTACCAGCTCTTCTCCGTTGACACGTAGGACGCCGTCTTTGAAATCCAATTCAAACCCTCTGGAATTCATGATGTCCATTCCGATGATTGCATCGTCTTCGATGTCCGCTACAAGTGCCTGATGTTTCACTTTAGTGCTGCCCAAAATTATTTCAATCGGTAGCTCGCCATATACAGTAGCTGGCTCCCTGTTGCTGTGCGTAGCTTCCAAGTTGTCGGTTCAATCCGTTCCGGTGTTCTGGCAAAGGAAGGCCGAGAATTGTCCTAGTCGACCTGTATCTAGCAGCATGGTGCAAGGCTCGTTATTGATGAGACCGTCTACGAAGACACCTTTGTTCTGTCGTTGAAGGATAGCGACATATGCGTTGTTAACCGGGGCTTGCCGGACACATGCCGATGATTGCCCCTTCTCGTCGACCTTCTTTAGTTTTCCTGCATCGGAGTCGATGAATGTTGGGCATTTGCTACGCACATGTCCAATTTTGCCAAAATCCCAGCATCTTATCTGTCTTTTCTCAGGCAACACTTCCTTAATCACTTTTCTTATGGCAGCTTCCAAGTTAGCAGGCTCCTGTGAGTCTTCCTCAATCGTTCGAACTTTATTTTGGCTTTCGCAGCATTGTTTTGCTGCTTCGAATTCCAAAGCGCGTGCCAGTGCGTCTACGAGATGTGTTGGACGAGCTAATATCAACGCTCGTCTGGTTTCTTGGTCACGGAGTCCATCCAAGAATGCCTGAACCGCTAATCGCTCCATTACATTTTCCGGTATGGCTGGATATGCGAGGCGAACCAAGCGTGCAACGTCAGTTTCAAATTCTTGTAAGGATTCGCCCGATTTCTGACAGCGATTTTTCAGCTGGGAGTGGTATACGTGTTCCAAATGGGCCTGACCATATCGTAATTCTAGATGTTTAATCAGCTGATCATAGTCCTCCTGTTCTTGGGCGGTGAGAGTTTGTAGAATATTCGTCGCTTCTCCACGTAATGCAAGTGTTAGTGCTACAGTTTTTTCCCCTGCATTCCATCCGTTTGCTTTGGCCGCTGCTTCAAACTGCCGGCGGTAATTTGCCCATGGAGTTTTTCCGTCGAACTGAGGCGGCTTCATGGAAAGCTTCCCCATTTCTGAAATGACCTTGACATCTTTTATACCCTCTTGAACTTCATCCAAGTTCAAACTCAAGTCCAGCATTGTATTTTCGTTAACCATCTCTGTGGAGGGCCCACTATTAATTCGTTTTTCCAGCTTACTGATCGTTTCCTTTATTTTGTCCATTTCTGCCTCGACCCCATCTTTGATTTTATCTACCTCCGTGTTCATTTGCTCCCTAATTTTATCTATCTCTGTCTCAACGGTTCCCATTCTTTCTTCTAGAAAATTAGCCACACCACACAATTCTTTTTTTAGGCCTTCTGTGTTTTCCAGGAACTTCTCTTCCAGGCTTCTTGCATTTTCTTCCAGGCTTCTTGAATTTTCTAGAAGCTTCTCTTCCTTATCTTCCAGGCTTCTTGAATTTTCTTGAAGCTTCTCTTCCAGATTTATAGAATTTTCTTGAAGCTTCTCTTCCAGATTTCTAGAATTTTCTTAAGCTTCTCTTCCAGATTTCTAGCATTTTCTTCCAAAGTCCTCGAATTTTGTTGCAGTTCTTCTTTCACGGATTTAGTAGTTTCTTCGAGTTTATTCATTACCAAACTCAAATCACCTCCGGGAACTTCGAATAAAAATGTTTCGGGGTCCTCACCTTCTTGTATAAGTCCTTCTGCAAGTCTTTCCTGGAGTACTTGCTTTTTACCCGTTGTTTCTAGTTCCCTTTCCTCCAATTCCTGTTTCAATTCCGCTACCTTCAAATCCGCAAGGCGCACTTTTCTTGAACACATTTTGTCTTTGACGAGGTATCAGTCTGTTTTACACGAAAAGTTTATCAGTTTGTTAAAAATTCACTTCGCGAATTCTTTTCCACGGGCCACCAGTCTATTGTCTGTTTCACGCGAACAGTGTATCAGTTTATATTCCACGCACAATTGTCCACTTCGCGAAAACCGGGCCACTGTCTATTTTGGGCGTACAAAAAGGTCTATCAATTTATTTTTCTGACTATCCACTCCACGATCACTTGTTTATTTTCAAAATCTCGCTTCCGACACCAATTGTAACGTAAATGAACTTAACTTGGTTTTACTAATTTATTTCACACTTAATCTAAAAGTTAATTTATATTACTACGCCACTGTATAGCTCGATCGTATGGGCTCGTTCAGACTGTCCACTCCCTCTTGAGGGCTGTCTATTTATCTCCGATACAGCATTCTCGATGTTTCCAATTCTGGCGGTTGGTGCCTAGCATGTTCCAGTTATTTCCAATATCGACCGTTGTTATCATGCCGCGGCGTGACTGGATTGTTCTCGAATATCTCCGGGGATGACCTCATCGTTGTCGATGGCAACGCGTGAGGCGACAGGTCCGGCCTAGGTTCGTTACAATATCGATGATATTCCCATTGCTAATTTGAATCGGTTGTGGTATCAACACGAGACGTTAACCAATTTTTACAAGAAACATTTCGAGACAGATGGATAGCAAATAATGGGCCTATAAGATGGCCTGCAAGATCCACTGATCTCAGTGTACTTGACTTTCTTTTATGGGGTACACTAAAAAATAGAATATATGAAAACGAAATTAAAATATAGAAGATTCAAGAATTAAAATTATGAACGCTTTCGCATCCCTACGGCAAAGAGATATTTTCAGAGCAAATAATAACTTAAAAAAACGACTCCGTAAATGTCTGGAATATGAAGGTCGTCAATTTGAACATTTATTTCGATTATGAATACTTATAATGGCTGTTATTTCAATTCTTGATAATAATTAAACAAGTTCTTGTGTGATTAGTTATAAAATATGAAAAGATATATGATCAAATACAATGTTATGTTTGTGACAGATTATGTTTGTGAGTTCTCAGCAGAATACATACATCAGATCTTCTTCATACCTACTGAGGTCAATCGACATGGGGATGAATAATGATTCTACTATTGCTACATTATGGTAAAGAAAAATGTCTCTTGGAAATGTAGATTTTATTTTATTGTCATTCCGAACAAGTAGTGCGACTAGATAATCTGGAAATTCTGAAATTGATTATTCTTGAAGAATCAATTTGTCTGATTCACCTCTCATTCTCTGATATAATTCAATTACAGTTGTTATGGAATTAAAAAATGATGGACTATCACTGGTATTAGTTCAATATTTCCAAAACACTCTGTAATTCAGATGAAAATACTACGTCAATATGAAACATGACTTTCGGCATTCAAAAACTTGCAATAAAAAATACAGGTCCGTATTTGAAAATGAAAAGGTGAGGGTGGCCCAATTTATATGATACCCTGTATATAATTTTTATTCAGATATTTGGATAGCCTACAAAAAGTTGCTTTGACAAAGTGGCAAAATCTAAAAACAATCTTTGCAAAATAAAAAGATATAGGCAAAAGAATAATTTCGAAATTTTCAATTTTTTCTGTATTACTCCAGAACTAAAGAAGCTAGGTCAGATTTTTTCCATCCACATAATTAACTTCTGAAATACGCTACTTTGCCCCCATTTGACCAACCCTCTATCTCTCACCGTTATCGAAATCCCCATGCATAGACTCGAATTTGAATAGCCCTGTATATATATATATATATATATATATATATATATATATATATATATATATATATATATATATATATATATATATATATATATATATATATATATATATATATATATATATATATATATATATATATATAGGTTTATAGGTATATCTGTTACTGAAAGACTATATAAGAATAAACCAAGAGATGAATGATTTGCAGGCCGTCGAACTCTCAAAAATGTTAAGCCCAGTACTGGAAGGTACGATATAACAAAAGGTGATTGATTTGTGGGCCGTCAAAGAAGTAGTTTATATTCACCGATATTTTGAAAAAAAAACACCCACAAAAATCTTTAGCCATGTTGATATTTAGTAAAAGTATTTCTGGAAGGCTATAAAATGATATACCAAGAAGTAGTTTATACTTCACGGTATTTCGAAAAAATTCTAAAGCCACACTCAAAATGTTTAGTCAAGTTCATTTTTGAAATACGTGTAAGTGAAAGTCCATATTATATATAAGAGATGATTGATTTGCAGACCATCGAATGGGTAGTATATATATATATATATATATATATATATATATATATATATATAATATATATATATTGTTATGTTATGAAGGACCAGTAATATATTTTAAAGGAGAAAAAGAAACAATTAAAAAAAAAACACAAAAATAATAAATACTTAATAGTTAGTAGTTCATGAGATATAGTTTTTACATTTTGTTTGAGATTCTATTTCCTTTATGAAGCTTCTGTATAATATTGATAGGTAAAAATATGCAAATACTATAATGCAATCATTTCCATACATTGTCAAAATGATTACAACCTAGAATTGTTTAAAATACAACAAAAAAGTCTAGGTTTACAAAATCATTCTGAATTGAATGTGATCAACAAAATTATAAGCTTGAACATACAGTATATGAAAGTGTATCTAACTAAAAATAGCCAATGGGAGAACAACAAACTTCTTGATGACAAAAGCCAATCAGAGAACAGTATGGTCGTAAGATTTGAAATTGTGGAAAAATAAGAACTGTGAAATGTCAAAGACAATTATCATAAAAGATTGTATTTAGTGTATAAGAAATGTAGAATATAAAAGTTCATGAGTTTTTTCAAATAACCCCAAAGGAGTGATAATGTGACAAGAAAGTGCGCGAGTTTGAAAATTCAAATGAAATGGACAAAACAGAAATGGTATCCAGGGGAAGAAATAACAAAGCTGAGGAAGATTGAAAAAATTTTAGAAAACGACGCCACGTACAAATTTTAAGAGCAAATTTTGCAAGATTTTCACGAATACTAGGTAGTTTGTCTATAATAAACTAACCAATTCAACCTCAAGAGAATTTCGACACAAATAAATAGGAGAAAACAAGATTACCTGTTATGTACTCCACATAAAACTGTTTCCAAGCTGATTTCTGGGATTTGTATGTTTCCTTTTGTAATGGAGAGTCCCTGAGAGAGCAGTAGATTGAAAAAGGATTTCAGATTCTTGGCATATATTGTAACAGCGACAGTTCCAGCTCCAAGTATGAACTTTTTAGTGCACATCACAAACTGAATAACTTTACAACATAACTCGTCTATCTGAAGAACTCTATTTCATTTTGGGTATTGAACTATAAAAGAATTCTTCCAACCTCAATGAAAAAGTGAGGTTATGTATACTGTATACATCACTGATTTTCATTATTTTCTATGAAAATTTGTCAATTGATTATAGTATAAGTTATCTATCGTAGGCCAGGTAAAAATAAGTTTTCCTGATTGAAAAGGGAAACATTCTCAATTGAATATTGATAGAAGGATTTTTCTGCGAATTGAAAAATCCACGATTAAAATCTGATTTTATGAACATCCTGTTTATATTTTCAAAAAATCAAGTTTTCCTGAATAAAGGAAATAATTGTTTTTCGATACTTGCTAGGCGGGTTCTAACTCATCCCCCATTTAGGGTTTGGGGTTTTGGGGAAACAGTTGAGGGTGGTTTTCGGGTGGGGGTAGGGATGATGGCGGCAGCCATGTTGTGGGAGGGTTTGTGAAAAAAAATGGGGGAGGGGTGGGGGGGGGTTGTATGTGGGAGGGGTTTGGGGGGGGGGTGGAAATGGCCCGTGATTGGGGGGAATGGTGGCAGCCATG
>JAFIRS010006304.1:0-39781 GCA_018342105.1 Gonioctena quinquepunctata
GGAATCAGGAGCGGCATGGAGACCCATATATTGAATAATCAGATATATTATAGAAACTAAAGAAGAAGAAAGAAGTTAATAGGATGTATACTGAAGTGGAAGCGGAACCTGGTGTGGAGGGAAAGTAGAGAAAAGGGATTTCAGTCGGTAGAATTCAATATTACCGTTTTGTGTCTAATGCAATATTTGCACTCTTATATGTAGTTCAAGAAAAAATCATTTGGCATTTTGAACTGCTTCGTGTGAAATCTCTAGCGAGATGACGCTTCAATTTCTCTGCGGCCTCCGTATTAGCTAATCATCCTATTCCATCCACTGCAGGTTAAGTCATAATAGTGGAAGAAACGTCAAAAGTCTAGAGGACGGATCTGCGTGTCAGTAAAGTAGCTTGCAAGATGCAATAACTATCTCAGAATCAAATGTCGATAGAATCATGAATAATGTAATGACAATTGCGGGAAACAATCTTGTCGATAAGTCATTCATACATACCCTGCATAGGCAAAAATATTAAGGATGTGGTTGATAATGGAAAACGAAAAAAATTCCAAAATTGATTGGATCGCAGTAGCGGCAGTCACTACCAAGGTGATGAATTCAAAACTCCCAATAAAAAGTTGAGAATCCATCGAACGATGACAGGAGTGCCCCCTGAAGTCATTTTATACAATAGTTCTGCTGTTTTAGCAAACTCAGAGAAAAAACCTGAGGACTATGTCAATCTTCGTGCGGACTATAAATTATGATGGAAACCCAAAAGGGAATAAGACCTGCACCAATAGTGATTGGCGATAAGAAATAATGGCTAGTCATTTGCTACAAAATCTGGAAATAGAGCCAGATAAAAACACAAATATCAGAGATTGGATGAAAATGTTCGTATCCAAGATAAAAATGTACGACAAATGTACTTGAGTACTGGAACAACATGTAGTGATCTAGGATACATATAATAACATGAACATTGGAGGGATGTGAACCATATTCAGAGGAAAGCTGAGGAGATATCCACCGAACCTATAACAGAAGATATTCAGGAAAAAGGTTACCACCCGAGATTCAAATACGGAGATGGACATCCAATATGCCAATAATACCAGCCAGTGTGCCTGAAAATGATATCAGAATTGAGATGGAAACTTCCATATGTCATATGGAAGTTAAATTAGAACATCCAAAATGAAAGAAGAGAAATGGACAACTCTTCAAAATTGTGTGAAGTGTGTTGGCATTTGGAAATAAATTAATATAACAATAAATCCGGAATAACTTTCCGACTGGCTGCCTCATCGACGGTTATTGTCTTGAATTTTTCAATAGTTCAACTACCTCCGGCATATTTTCATTTAATACTCTTGCTTGCCTGCCCCTTCCATATCTACTTATATTCAAAAAGACATTAGCTATTATTATTTCATTTCAAAATGAATGAAATCATGATCGTCGATATTCTCGATTTATATCACTTTTCGTGATCATGTCACTACTTTTCGTGTCTTGATTTTGTATTGATTCCAAATTACGATCATGAGAAATCGAATTCCTGCATCACCTCACTAGGAGCCTACAGTTTACTTATCCACAAGATAGGCCAATTCACTATTGAATCATCAGATTCTCAGAATTAATCGAATGAGAGACAATTAAATCGAAATCAAAAGACTCCACGGTATGCACCACAATTGAGTCTATTCATTCAGCAGAATTCATTCCAAACTCCCGGACTTTGGGTAATGATTCTATATACACTTTGCGGATCCTGAGTAGATGTAACATATTTACGAACAAAGCTGAGGAGTTGGCTCGAACTGTAAACTGCAACTCTGTATTTGCTTGCTCGTTAGGAGAACAAGCGGTCATAATAGTCCTTTTCTTCCTCGTCCGAAGACAAACCAAAGGGTCAGGGATAATATGAGAATAGGATTATCTTTCGTCTGACCTTTCGTGAGGACAAATTTCATGGTCATGGTTAACAGACAAACTTTCGTGTTGAAATCTGATCAACTGGAGATTCATAGGATAACGAATGGGGTAATGAAATTTCCTCGGAAATAAATTCAAACCAATAAAGCTGTTGTGAAAAACTTGGTGATATTCCAAAGCATTGCATGAATAGTGGATGAATCCAAATTGAGAAGTGAGTAAAATAAAACGTTAAATATTTAGAAAAAAGCTAACAAAGAAAATATGCAGTTGTTCAGGTATTCGAGTGCTGGGACATGTTCTGAGGATAAAAACTTAAGCACGCCCAAAGCAACGCTCACAATAATAGTCGTAGCCAAAAAGAAGGGGAAGATCGAACGAAAAATAGAAAATTTGAACATCAACATGAACGGTACAGGGGAGAAACGACCGTAGTCCACCAAAATGTATTTCGAGAAAATCGAAAATATAAATTAACTTACCTGTTAAAACTAAAATACAAATTAACTTACCTATTATAACGTTGCATTTGCATGGATGGATCCTGGTGCAGACTTCGTCAGGTCCTTTCTCACCAACAGATTAATAATAGATGTGAAATACACATCTTAAATTTGACAAAAAATGAACGTTTAAACTGATGACATTTAGTTGACGTTTATAGTTAACATCTCTGATGGTAATGTTTGGTAATCCATCGTGATACTCTCCATATAGTGAGCGACACCTTTGCAGTAATTTAACTTCTGAGTGTAAAATCGCTGAGTTTTTCCAAGATGTAGATCCTTTTCAAGTAATTCTTTCCTCTGATCATTGCTTGCACTCTTTTCTTATTTCATCATGCGAGATTAAATTCAATGTTACAGTAAGCGAGGATAATTGTTGAAAAATCACTCGTGCTTCTTGATGGAACGGGTTCACTTTCACTTGAAACCTAATGGTCACTATCCATTGTACATGTATTACCCAAATCCCGTGTACTATGCCAAATAAATTAGTGATGGGACACAGAGCTTATTTTCGCTAATAGATGGACTAATGCCGTTTTTCCCCTGCATCCTTCAATTGTATTGACAATTTCTGATACCCAAAGAAAGAAAGCCGAGAATGTCCCCTCAAAAGTGCGAGAATTGAAAACCCAAAACACAGAATATTTGCACATTTTCGTCTCTTTTGAGTGTTCCAGGATATTCAAAATTGAAAAAAGAAAAAATCAGTTCTATAGCTGGAGTTAGTGAAGGAACCGCTACAAAATTATTTACAGTCCAAAGATTTCATAATTTGTAGGTTCGAACATCTATGAGCTTTTGCAAAATATTGAATCACATTTAACAGATATATTCAAATTATGTTTCTAGGGAACCGTTACAGTTGAAAAAGCCAACGCACAGATTGGTGGGGAGCGAGATATTCTCGTGTTAAATCGCCATTAAAGATTTTACTCATAAGAACAACGATGCAAAATAATAATCATATCAAAATATCTCACACATCATATGCACGTTCTGACATTTTTCTTGCAGACCGCGTATCCATTCTTGCTAACGTTTTTTTATATTAATTCAATTTAGAGAGTATTCCTTACGAAATTACATATAAATTCACAACTTATATATAATCTGAAGGATTCTACTACATAAAGAATATAGAATTCACCCCTAGGTTAGACAACTATGCGATTTTAGAATACTACGATATCGAATAAAGGTTTGATCTTATCTCTCGAACTCCAGTTCCTTGTTTAACCTCATTACTCATCTAGGGTTAACCAACTCACCTTTTAGGAAACTGTTTCATCTGAGCCCATAATTGCTTGTTAACCAATATCAATATATTTATGTAAATTATATATTCGCTTTGAACCGTTTGAACATATCAAACCAAATTGAGGAAAGCATAATGCGGATACTGCAATACGAATATGTTACATGATTCAATATTCTGGCTGGTCTTGCTTTGATTATGGCATAATAGTTTACTTGGCAATGTATTCCGGGTAACACAATCGGAGATCTCCAATATGACTGATGCATAAATACTTATTTATTAATTCGGGAATACAGTTTATCTATAGTTACAGAAATATTAGTTCTCCAGAGACACTGTCATCAGGCTATACGAAAAAAAAGGATTTGTTAATTCAACCAAATTTATTTGGTCACTCTTATTGGCTTAACCCGACTAAATAAAATTCATCCCAGAACCACAGGTGTATTCGCTTGATGGAATCATTATATTGCGGTGACAAAATAGATTTCTCAATGCAATGCATCTTCGATTTGCATATATGTTCATCTATTGAAACAATCTCCAACTCATATTGAATAAAAATTTGTTTCAATACAAATATAATATTTATTTGAATCAAACAACGGAAATAAATCAAAGAATATTATATTGATTGAATTATATGCGTTAGATGGCGAAGCTTCAGCACAACTGACCCTCACTTAGATAATGTTACCGAATAGCAAAGCCAACTGATCATCCTTGCGACGTCTGGACTTAAATGTCTGGAGTAGCTCTCATGCTTGGTTGCCATATTTGTCAATTCAGTGGAATAACAAAATGATTTACTCATTTGAATAAATATTTTTATTGGAGAGATCAGCTTATTTTGTTGAATTGACAGTTTATTGAATTTATCAATTCGGCATGAATACTTGTTTGAATGATTATTTTTGTTAAAGCAATCAGCAAATTTTGTAAATTTGATTATTCGATTCAACAAAATAATTACATGGTTGAAACAACATTTCTGCCAAAACAAGTTATGAATAGATGAGTTATGAGGTAAAACAAGAAACTGGAGTTCGAGAGATAAGATCAAACCTTTATTTGATATCGTAGTATTCTAAAATCGTATAGTCATCTAACTTAGGGGTGGATTCTATACTCTCTATGCAGTAGAAACATTCAGATTATATCTAAGTTGTGAATTTATATGCAATTTCAAAAGGAATGTTCTCTAAATTGAATTATTATAGAAAAACGTTAGCAATAATGGATACACGATCTGCAAGAAAAATGTCAAAATGTGCATATGAAATATGAGATATTTTGATATGATTATCATTTTGCATCGTTGTTCTCATGATTGAACTCTTCAATGACCATTTATCACGGGAATATCTCGCTCCCCGCCAATCTGTACGTTGGCTTCGGCTTTTTCATCTATAACGGTTCCCTAGAAACATAATTTGAATATTTCTGTTGAATGTGATTCATCATTTTACAAAAGCTCATAAATGTTCGTACCTACAAAATATGAAATCTTTGGATATTTCATTCATGCTAATTGATTTCAATTGATTGAAACTTTAAATTTGATCCAAAACCAAAAAAAATATTTGACTTATTTTGAGATTATATTTTGTCATGCCACACGTTCATCTGTTTAATTCAAATAAATGTTATCGCCAGATTCCACCGAAGATTAAAGTGATATTAGGGGAAACATTTGTGATAACATTTTTAGTTCTTTGTGTCACATACGTAAAAAAAACAACATTGTCAACCAATGATATTGGGAATGATGGATATGTATAATACATGAAGGGCTTGATTGATTGCACGCATTAAAAATCTGGTGCTGTGTTTGCCATACGGCATATCCAATAAGAACTTTTTAATTCTCCTGGTAATTTTCAGGAACAGATTGTGGTTAATTAAAGCATATTTTTTTCATGTCCTGGGACATTTTTTGGCCAGTTCTCAAAAGGTGATAGCAATGAACATAATCATTTACAATATTGATATCTCTGACGTACACAATTCACATTTTAATTCTCTTGTCGTTTTAAAATCAAGTTTCAATTTTATGTTGTTACCAGCCAATAACAACTCACATCATGGATTGCATCATTTTGAATATGATCCTAATATCAATGAAAATATTATCTATCATATGTTTGATACCTTCGCAATAACGAACGTACAATACAAGTGTCGCTTCTTGCAAAATCATTCTTCAGTATCAAAACTCAAATTGACCGGCTCTCCGAATATTGGATTATCAGTTTTGCGTTGTCAATACTACAATCATTGCGCATTGTCAAATAAGCCAATAATAGATATTTTCTGCTCTATTGATTCTGTGACAGAAATACTACCAGGAAACCGACTGTGCCATCATACGGAAGAGTTGTATTTTGTTATGTTTCCTACTCCCAACTGTCATTGCTGAATTTGTTA
Source organism: Gonioctena quinquepunctata (assembly GCA_018342105.1). Lineage (NCBI taxonomy): Eukaryota > Metazoa > Arthropoda > Insecta > Coleoptera > Chrysomelidae > Gonioctena > Gonioctena quinquepunctata. Next base: position 6,118 of record JAFIRS010006304.1, read on the forward strand.
TAAACATTTAAATGTTGTATTTTTATTTTTTATCGATACTCTCGATGGACGAAATGTAGAGAATCTAAATCCGAAGAAATGGATCGGATTATTAGTAACGAAGAAAATCCGAAAAAATCGAAAAAAATCTTAAAAACTTATAACTCCGCCACTTTTTAAGTTGTAGTGCAAGCTTTCCACGACATTGTAGTGATCAATATGTTCTTTATGTGTGAAAAATTCAGGCGCTGTCGGATTATTATTTTTGGCATAATAGCAATCTGAATTTTCCAAAGCACTTCATTGCAGCAGACCTGGAAGCGTCATAGGTGATCCGATTCCAATTTTTCAAAATGATTTCGAGATTAAAAGTATAGTACTACAAAACGTATATTCTCATTATGCGTTAAAATGCTGCAAAACAGGTGAAAAATACTTGCAAACATGATCGGAAATGGCCGAGTGCGTGAAAGAGAATGAGTAGTGGGGGTAGAGCAGCAGACGCGAAGAAGCGTATAGTAATACATGCACGCTGCGCCCGTTATGAGTCTGCTGCTCTCTCCCCACTTCCGACCGCTTTCACGCACTCGCCGGTTTTCGCTCATGTTTGCAAGTATTTCTCACCTATTTTGTAGTATAATACAGTCTTTCAGAAAAATTAAAATCGGACCATCTATGACGCATCCAGGTCTGCTGCAATAAAGTGCATTAAAATGATCAAATTGCAATTATGCCAAAACTAATCATCCAACAGTGCCTGATTTTCTCACACATAAAGTACATATCAGTCTCTATTATGAAGTGAAGAATCTGTTTCAAAACTTGAAAAATTGCGGTGTCACGAATTTTCAAAAAATGCAGATTTTTTTCGGTTTTCTGGTTTATCTCCGTTACTAATGATCCGATTGAGTTCTGCTAGGGCTAATTCTCTTTGCATTTTGATCCTCTACAATGCGTTGGAAGTATCGGGATTGCTCCATTAGTTTTCGAGTTACAAGTCAAACACGAAAAAAAAGAAGCTTTTGAATGTTTATAACAAATTTAGCAATAACAGTTTGGAATAGGAAACATAACAGGATATAATTACGTCTATCGATGGCATAGTCGCAGTCGGTTTCCTATTGGTATTTTTGTCAAGGAGAAATCTCTATTGATTGGTCTAAAGAGCGATATAGCGAAATAGTCCTCAATATCCCAACTTGAATTGTTTCCCCTGAATAACATGATATTTCACCGTGTCACCCAACCAATGAACTTTGTCGACGTATTGGTTGAATGAAGAACAACAAAGAAGTACTGTTGCCTAAACGGAAGACTGTAGAGTATCAAAATGATGACAGATCCATTTTCAGTGTTTTTCGTTTGTTAAACATATAGTACAACTCGGAAAATGTCTATGGTAATATAAAATTTATCACAGATGCGTACATTTGGGAGAAGGGCAATATTATGGAAAAATGTATGTTTGCTACCAATACTGACAAAAATAGGTGAAAAAAATAATTAGATAACCTATCCTTTTCTGGATACGCTGATGAAAAACTTCCACTAGATATTCGAACTTCAACAAATGTTATGATGAAAGGAACTTCTCAAGTCCATGCAAAAATTTTAATCGTTTCGAAGAAAGTTGGTGAATTCATGTGTTTTCATGTGATATACTGACATTAACTCAGAAAGGAAGTTCTATAAGAAATTCCTATTGAGGTTTTTGTGGATCTTATGTATTTAAATCATATTTTCGTCAAATAGTGATCGATTTAGAGAACGAAAAGAAACAATAAGCTTTCACCTAAAGTTTTCAGCAAATATTCAGAATGCTCTGCGTCAAGAAAGGAATACAGTGAAAACATATATTTTTGGTGCTTTCCGAACATTCCTGGGTAAAGAAACATACAAGGGTTATTAGATGCAGATTTCAATAACTTGGCTGGATCAATTCGATATTTAATATTTTGTACGATCGATTTCGAGAAAACTTGGAGTATAGTTATGAATGAAAATCTATGGATGGTTATTGAGGAGAAATATAATGGAACCATTTCAATGATAGTACCAATGAGGAGCTTCGAGTGAGGTGAAGTGACCTGATGATTGAAATGGGTCAATATATCCATATAGTGTGTATTGTCCAAATGTGCCCTTGTTGGAACAGATAACTGACATGTTCAAAATCCAGGGATAATAAATATGGAGAATATGGAAATCAGTAATTCAATACCTACAACAAAAATATTCACACATGATTTTTCGTCCAAATCTACACTTCAAGTGTTGGGATGAAAATACTGTCATTTTGGAGAAATAAATTCAATATTTTCAATATTAAGAGTGATCGCTCTATACTTGAAGAACTCAAAATCTGCATGGTTCATTCACATACACTTTCGAATGAAGATATGAACGAATTTTCATTATTTTCTCTAGTTATTTCCTGGGTATGATAGAACTTATCAACGAAGTTGACTCATCATCCAATATGATGCAGAATCATGAATCCAAACTACTAGTTTCTCACAGTCAACCTCAGGGCAATTATATTCAATGAATTTGTTGTCGAAACTTCCTAATCATCTGTATTATTTAATAAACTACGAATTATTCGAAAAATATTCGTTCAAGATCCTCGCCTTTCAAGTTTCACTTTCTAATAAATAATGATGTAAATCCAATAAACCCAAAGTGGATGAAAAAATATTAAAAGATCTCATCTCACATTTTGAATTGTTTGATTAGATCGCTTTGCATATAGAACATTTCACTGAGACAGAACGGAACGTATGGGTATGATGAATTGTGGGGAAGTTATTTCATAGAAAACCCTCCAAAAAAATCGATTCTATAATCGCGCAAAGGTACGTTCTTGACACCAAACGAAAAAAGTTTTTCAATGTTTCTGGTCGTCAAGTACGTAAAAATACGTTTTTTCATAGAGATAAAAGTTTGATCGGAATTGAAAAAATAATTATCAAAGAACACGGTATAATCACTCGAGTAGATTTACAACCGAAACATACAAAATGCCAACAACAAGCGTTGTTTGGTAGATTACTTAGATGACTGATCAAATTTGAACAAATGAGGTGTTGCATAATTATTTTGTCTTTGCTTCTTGTATTTCCTGGTAAAGCAATACGGTTAATCGGATTTATGGAAGTGCACACCTCATAGTTCACGAGATTTGACGTCAATAGCATTGTTTCAAAGCAATATTGTCCTCCTTCATAACTAGTCAATTAACATGTTTCAAACATAAGTCAGTAGTTCAACTGAATTCCTAACTCAATAACTTAATAAATTAGGTGTCCCAAGTCGCTCTTTCACTCACTCACCGTTCATAAAAAATCTGGGATATAATGATCCTAGGAGAATGTAATTTGATAAAGTTGTGTAGTTTGAAACAAATGAAGGTAACTGAAGCCAGCAGTTTTCTGTTCGGGACTTCTAAAATGGTGTCGTGTAATCGGTGGACATAATAACTATCGAATTTGTCGTAATCTAATATATATTTTCAACACCACAGTATATATAAAATACTTTATTTTGGAATCGCCTTGTAAATTCATATTATTTGAGGAATTTACAATAAACCAGAAAAACGGGCCTATATCCTTTCTGTAATCGATAATTATCAACCATCTATGCATTTTGCGAAACACCTTGTATAATATGGATCTTTTAAGAATAGGAGTTGTTCAAAGTTTCCTACTATACTGCGAAAAAAAAGTGAAATATCATTCCATAGTTCTTTTGTTGATATAGACAAATTGGATTCTCAATCTGGAACCCTTATCAGGGGTCCTGCAAAGTTGGTAGATTAAATACACATTGCGAATTCCAGTGTGATTGGTGCACCAGGTAATTCATCTAAACCAGACTTTGTTTTCAAGTTTAATTTTTCAAAGTTTCGGCTCCACGAAAGGTTGCACTATAATGTTCGCATGTATGACAAAAATTGGTGAACATCATACAGGCGGGTTAAGGAAAGAAATGGATGCACGATAAACTTCATCATATTCATAGATTGGCGAAATGGGGATAATATATTCGGAAGAGAATATAGAACATGAGGGTAAAGAAGTGTGAAGGAATTGTAGTGATTTAATAAAATTATCCTTGAATTTTTGGACGTCGTAGTGAATTCCAGAATGTATTCATTATCTCCCAAAAACCAAACGGTTGAACATAGTTGTCGCTATGACATTCCCATAACTATACGAATTGAAGTCAATCTAAACAGGGAATCGTAGTCAAAAATGGAAATTATGTGGAGATAGAATCGCTCACGCGAAACCTGTATTTTCATATCAGTCATCGCTAATGACCAAATAATTTTAAAATCTTCAATAATCAAGTAAGAGGATTCACTCACTACCATCGTCATCTAGCAAAAAACAGCTGAACTTATGTCTCTCTCAGACTTGCGTGCCACAGTGTGTTCCAGAGGAGTGTGGTCAACGGACACCTTTGAGGCCCAGTTTCACAATCTGTGGTCACCAAATGGTTACGATTTGACTATGGGTTAACGAATTAAAAAGTGTTTCACAGTTGTTGACCCAGCAATTAGTCAAAGTTAACCACTGGTCAACCTTTTTAGAAGGCAATTCGACGGTTAAGAACTGACCAAAAGATAATACCCTTACTTTTACTTTGCTTTTGATCGTGTATTGTTTCATTGATTGGTTTAATCCCATCAATTTTCCACATATTTACTATGATATTCAAACATGAATTTCGAAATGGATATGTATCACATAAATGCATTTGGGGAAGACAAGGAAGAGGTCCGTCAGCCAAAAATAATTATGCCGAAACCAAAATTGTTTACAAGCTTTTATTTAGTTTCACTTGTTAGTTCGTTTGTTCGTTCGTTCGTTCGTTCGTTAGGGTCAAATATTGCAAGTGAATTTCAACCGACTTCTAGTCGTCTGAATGATTTGAAATTCGGCAGGTATATATAATTCCGGTAACAATGCATCATGGAATTTTTGTGGGAGAAAAAAACAAAATGGCGGCTCCACGATGGCGGACGAGATTTGTAATTATGATTTCATTCAAAATTGGTATGTGGGAGTTTTCGGGGTCGGAGATTATGACTTTCTTGTCAAAATTAGTAAATTTGAAATGGCGGCTCCAAGATGGCGGACGAGTTTTTTTATTATGGTTCGATTCGAATCAAAATTGGTATGTGGAGGTTTTCAGCGTCGGAGATCATGATATTTCTGGCAAAATTCATAAATTCGAAATGGCGACCTCAAGATGGAGGACAAATTTTCTGGTTATGGTCATATTTCATTCAAAATTGGTATATGGGGGTTTTCAGGTTCGAAAATTATGAAATTTTCGTCAAAATCTATTGATTCAAGTTGGCGACTTCAGAATGGCGGAAGAGTTTTGTGATTAAGGCCAGATTCTATTCAAAATTGGTGTGTGGAAGTTTTTGGGGTCGGAGATCATGACTTCTTCTGCTCAAAACTCACAGGAAAGAGACCTTCTAATAACGATGCACTATTAGAAATGAGCAGATTAAGGCAAAACAACTAAAAAGCAAAAAATAAAATAACTAATAAAAAAACCTTTTTGGAGACTAGCTTTCATTTAAGCCGTGTACTAAAACGTATAAAATAAGTCATCGCTGACAATGATTTAATTATATTTTGTTGAATTATTTGGTTGCAAAAAGCTCGCGCGAAGTGTAATGAAATTAATACTTCGACAAGTTGTTACTTACCAACCAATCATTGTCCAATGAAATAAATTGGTACCTACTTTTATGAAAACTTCGCGCGACAAGGTTTTCAAAACCAAATAATTCAACAAAAAATAATTAAATCATTGTCAGCGATCAGTTAACCTCATTTTATATGTTTTAGTACACGGCCTAAATGAAAGCTTGTATTAAATAATTTTATTAGTTATTTTATTGAAGAGTATGATGAACAATAATTTTTTGATCATTTTAGGTCGTCCTGAAGATCGGTCGAAAGGATTATAAAATAAATCAGAGATTCAATCGAACATTCGTCATGAAAGTAGGTAGGTATGGTTTAGATCGCCGAGGAAAATATAAATGATTGAAAAACATTTTATACATTATAATATGCACAATCATAATCCAATACTTTTTTTCTGAAATTATGCTCATATTGAACTTCTATGCCAATAACTCATTTCTGAGAACATTTTGCGAATTATCTGGAGTAAGCAACTCCACAGCTAGCAGGGTCATCAGAAAAGTGGGTTTATCACTTGAATCCTTAGGCTATGAAACACTATTGCTTTTGAAAAGGAAAACATTTTCAATTGAATATTGAACAGAACTATTTTTCTGTGAATTGAAAAATCCACGGTAACATTGTAGTTTATCTTTCAGTCTCAGATTCCACATCTGATTTCATGAACATCCTGTTCATATTTTCAAACAAACGAAACTAGTACTTTTTTGTATACTAACATTTTTTATCTTTTTAACGAGACTTATTGACATAATATTTGCTCTTTGCTACTCCTCCGATGTGAATTTGGTACATCTAGAGTTTTTATAACCCCATTTGTCAGATATCACATATTCCATACAAAACAAAGTTATATTCATCACATTACCTCATTTTTGTGGACGAGCCACCATGTTGCCATTTGACAAAAACATTGTAATACACATTTTATAATCAAACGTGATATAGCTGAAACATTTTGACCGAAAACAGTAAAGTTGTATTTTTACAAACATTTCAGGACTGAAATTGGTTATTTGAACGTATCCATCCAGAATAAAAATTTATTTCGAAAAAAAAAAAAACTTCCACAACAGTAACAAATATACATGGTTGTATTCTAAATGGCATATGGAGACAAAAAAACTGAAAATATACCAGGTGTCCCATTTGAAAATCGAAAGTGTATGTCACTTCCGGTGAATCCGAAATTTGCATGGATTTGAGTTACTCGTAAAAAATGTAGTTTTATGCATTAAACAGATCCTCCAAATTTCATTCCATTATCTCCGAAAACAAAAAAGTTATAGGGCGAGCCACCTTCCGTGGACACCCGGTATATCCCCCATCAGTGGAAAAAATATCTTCTGTCTTTTTCCATCTCCAGATAGAAGTTTCCCAGTTCTTGGATCTTATATGCTCCTTCAATTTCCTTTCATTCATTGTACGAATGGGAACTTTTCTTTCTTGCATATTTTCATTGCCTCCCTCTTTCGTATCCATCATTATTTTCTTCATTTTCCTCCATATGTTTCAGTCCCAATATATTTGTATTTTTTTACAGAACAGTTTTCCGTATATTGTGTTCCTATGTAGAATTCAATGTTTTCTGTCATTTCTTATCTTTGTGTTTTGCTTTGCAACCTGTGTATTCCTCTAGATTATACCACTTCTCATCTCTTTGTGTCGTTTTCACCTCATTTCTGCGATTACTAATATATATATATATATTCATCGGATCCTATATGGCTTTTCATATTTGTGGCTGTTTTTGCAATATTTTTCCAATGAAGATATGATCAATTCGATTTTTGTCTTTCCGTGTGGTGATATCCAATTCATGTATTTAACATTTCCTTTATCAAACTCAGCACTAACTAATTTGATATTTTTTTTCAAATGTCATTCGTGTCAATTTTAAATGTTATGTCAAATATTGGTACCATTTCCATAATTGTATCCAAAAACTCATAGAATATCATTTTCATGTCTGAATGCTTTTCTTCGGGAAGTGCCTTCCCATTACTAAACCTCAGACCTATGAACTTCCCCCATATTATACGCATACACCGTTATTCTGAATTTCCCTCGAATTTATTAATTACATTTTTCAAATTGTTACAAACTATGATCCCAGTCGTTCATTATCTTAATTGAAGAAATTGACGTATCCGTTGATCGTTTTGATTTTTTTTTCGATTATTGTATAGCGAAAATGTTCAAATTGTATTTTCACATTTTTTGGATCAAGTATTTCAAAACTCCTGTGTCAAATGTACCTTGTTCCATATTACTATATCTATTTTGTTATATTCGGTTTTTCTTATCTTTCTCTAATTCATTTCTTCACTATTATATTGAATCCGAGTAGTTTATTATCAGTTTATCGCAAATATTCCGGAATCTGAAAAATAAACTATATGTGAAAGGTTTAATATTTTGTGTTCTGTATGGATGGGATCACCAAATACCGGAAAGAATTTCGCTACAGCAGTTGTAGAAAATAAATCTGAGAAAATATTTTGGCCAAGAATATTTATATAAATGAACTCCCAAGAAACCACGAGACCTAGGAGAATCGCTATAGTTAACCTGTTCACTCTGAATCAACTTCTAGGAACTTAGTTCCTTTTAACATTCAAGCTTTTGTTGTTTTGGATACAGAGGGGGCAAATTTGTTTTTGATACATACTTTCAACTATATCTCGAGAACTAGCCATCACAAAATTCTGAAATGGAATATATGTTCCCTAACAGAATTATCCGTTATATATTCATCGGGATAACTATTGGGGATATGCATGCTATCACGTCTTTCATTGTCATATCATATTTCAATTTTCTCCAACTCAAACATACCGGAGAGAAACGTATATGACAGACACATGAGAACGTGTCTGGTCTTATGAAATTCGGTATAAGTATTCCTAAAAATCGCCTGACTCCAAGAATTGTGTCCAACACCAAGTTCAACCTTGCGTCTCAGAACCGATATGAATATTGGGTTCAATCGATGTTTTTACTAAAATCAACTTCAAAATCGGTCACTGTCGGTCGATTTTATCAAAAAAAATATTCACGAAAGTGCTTAAATGTTTTGATGCATGGGGTGTTCCAATAGCGACCATTAGTTTGATTTACAGCGATTACATTTTTTTAATAGCGTTAACAGTCATAGGGTTCATTTATTCAGCACCATAATCCAGCACCCCAGATCATTATGACGTCATCGATATAACTAGAGTCGATCAGCAGTCATTTGTTCGAGATTTTCATTCATAATGAAGCACAATGCGAGGCAGCGGGCCGTGAAACACTCGAGCATCATTCCATTGTCGCGTAGGGCATGTCCCGGACCCTTTTGTCTGCGATTTTCATAATACATTGTTCCGCTAATGCTCCGCCGATGTAAATTGCTCGCACGATTTCTTCATTTAGGTAAGAATGATGCCGCCAAATGGGAAACGGGGGGCACTCGATCATTTCGAGTAATTTGAAATCATTTTCTGTATTGTGTGTATGCTTCCGAATCGTGATTATAGAGTGGGGAAGAATTTTGAATTGATACAATATTTCATTGGAAGAGCAACATGTCATTCAATGATACAGTGAGTAGATAATTTTCATGTTCATTCATCTGTTTCTCGAAGTATTTTTCAGAATTTGGAATATTACTTTGATAACAGTGATGTACATATAATTAAAGGCGATATGAATATCCACTTACTCTCCAAGGATAACACAACTGTGTCTGAATATCTAGATATAGTGAGTATATTCAACTCTATCTCAACTATTAATACATATACCAGAATCCAAGAAGACACTTAAAGCTGCTTAGATCCTATTTTTGTACGAATAAAAAAAGGTGAAGTCAGCGACTACTTTTCAAGCATTATTTTAGAATCTCTTGTAACAGATCATAGAGCCACGATATTGAACACAAACATTTTCAAGGACATCTAACTATAGGGATAATATAGAAGAAAAGGTAAATTATACAAAATTAAAAAACGACTTCAACCATTTCAATTGGGTTTCATTATATATCATTAGAGTCTTGCAATCAGCTTCAAACTTCTTTATTGGAAACATTAACCAAACTATTGAAAAAATACGAGAACTAAAAAAAATACATATAGAAGAAAGATTGGATTACAATGGGGCTTATAAAATCTATAAAAAAACGCGAAAAATTATACAAGGAATGGCAAACAGATAAAGAGAATCTAAGACTAAAAAAGAACTATATTGAATACAGAAACCATTTAAATAAACTTATCGATGTTACAGAACTCAAACACCACAAAAATCTAACGTAGGACAAGAACTAGCACAAAACTTAGAAAGACCTCCACTACCACCACCTCCCAGAGTGATGAATCCCTCACCTTTTTTTTCAAACCTACGGATAAAAAATAAATAAGTGAAATTATTATATCCTTAAAAATAATAAGACGCCAGGTATAGACGATATGATAGCCGAAACATTGAAAGCAATATATAAGGAAATAGCAGCACCCCTGTGTTATATGGCCCTGCTCTCCTGAAGATTGACCAGATTCGACTTCAGAGAATACAAAACCCTTGAATTCGCTTTTTTTTTGGCATCCAAAAGTTCGATCACATGAGTGCGGAATTCAAAGACTCTCTGGCTAAGGTTGAACGTTCTTCGAAATCTTCATCCACTATCTTTGACTCATAAAGTTCTGAAATACACCGAAATATCTCTTCAAAAAATTGAAGACGTTTGCCACTCTGAACGATCTTAGAACACGCAACAGACACGTTCTTGTTATTCCTTGTCATTCTACCGCAATTTTCACAAGAAGCTTTTCATAAAATGCCGCCAAATTATATAACCAATTACCCTGTGAATTCAGGTTGTATACTTTGGGTAATTTCAAAAAAAGGGTGAAACGGTTCATAAAAGACACCCTATTCTCTTCAAACGTTGACGACATATCCAGGTATGGCATGTTAATAATAATGATAATGTTTAAGAGCTTCCCATATTAATTCCATATTTAAAGAAAATGTATGAATATATTTTCCATTTCTCTTATATAATTTTTTTTCCTCCTGCGTGTGTGTATGTGTATGTGTCTTTTTATGGTCAAGTTGAGAAAAAGCTCCTTCATATTTATAATGCTCTGTTTTACTAAGTAAAGATATTGAAATAATGAATTAAGCCGCTTTATTATTATTATTATTATATTATTAATAATATAATGGAAAATAGAATCTACCCTACTGAATCTGATATCGCAGTAATCAAACCTTTACAAAAAAAAGCTACCATCAAATATTAGACATATCTCTAGTAACTAACGAGGCAAAAATTTTTGAAAAGGTCGTAAAAACAAAGCTGGAACTATTTCTGGAAAAACACATAATAATTGCTGATAATCAATTCGGATTTCAAAGCGGAAAATCTACGGAAGGAGCCGTTACATCACTAACTCAGAAAATGGATGATGCAATCGATAAGATCCAATCTGCTATTGATGTAGTGCTGGATCTTGCAAAAGCATTCGACACTGCCGACCACCAACAGTTGTTGGAATCCTTGGAAGATGTAGGAATACAAGAAGTGACACACGACTTATTCCGATCATACCTGTATGATAGGAAGCAATGTGTCAAAATTGATTATACATAGTAGTTTTGAACTGGTTAAATTCGGAGTCGGGGGCGGTACTCGGACCAATTCTATTAATCAAATATATTCATACCATGCTTACCATTAGAACCTCTGGACACATAATAAGCTTCGCGGATGATACAGTTATATTGTATACATCAAACAGCTGGGAGAACCTAAAATTTGAAATCCAATCAGAGATGAACAGTATCATTGACTGGCTCAATCACAAGTTGCTAACCATAAATTCTGACAAAACAATATTCCCCCCTATAACAAGCTCCAAAAACAAACAACCTCAGTATAACATTTCAGAAACAAATAATGACAATTAAACGTACTGAGAATATGAAATATTCAGGGATAACACAGTAAATACGATCAGAACCTTCTTAGGCCACTTTCATTACCTCACTGAAATCTTACCTCTACATCATCTTAAAATGCTCTATTGTACTCTCGTAGACTCCCGTATAACATATGGAATTATCGGATGGGGTGGCATCGCAAATGTATATCTAGAAAACTCAAACACACTTCAAAAATATTTCCTATAAATTATATTAAAAATAGAAGGAACCTACCCATCAGACTTATATGAAGAAGCTAGGACACTAGACATTCGACAGATCTTCTTTCTGAAAGCATTGTGCTTTCAATACAAAAATAGAAAACATATTGACTTTCACATAATTACCCAACAAGAGCTAAATAGAAAAATCGAATTAAACGGTTTTCTTCACATAAAGGATTCAATATAAAATTGAACCAGAAAATGGTAGATCTCAGGTGAAAAACAACTACTTTCCTGGCAAATACCACGCAGAACGTTGAATGATGTTCACCTGAAAATCCATGCATACTTAAAAGGAATGCAAATTTTTTTTCTTTTTTTATCTTGCCCCCTTGAATATCATTCAACGTTCTGCATGGTATTTGCCAGGAAAGTAGTTGTTTTTCACCTGAGATCTACCATTTTCTGGTTCAATTTTATATTGAATCCTTTATGTGAAGAAAACCGTTTAATTCGATTTTTCTATTCATTCCACTTCACATGGCACTTATCTTTCACTATATGCTAGACGGGCTTGCCACTCCTACTGAGAAGGAATCTTTTAATTAGAAACCTATCGAGGTGGGAGATTTTCGGAGCGTTTCTTTCTGTCACTAGGTACCGCCAGTTAAAGTTTATCTTTTCCGGCGTACCTATAGGTGTTACAAGCTCGATGATGGTTTGTTTACGTTGTGTCTCACTTCAGCCAGAGTTCTTTGGACCTTTGGCTGGTTGACTACTCCGTACTGATGAGGGCCAAGAAGCCTGAAACCGGTATGCGGATTGTTAGGTGAACACGACATAAATTAAACATAATCGAGCTTATCAGAAAGAAACATTTGCATTCAATGTCCATTGATATTATATGGAAGTATGCATGGATTTTCAGGTGAATATTATTCAACGTTATGCGTGGTATTTGCCAGGAAAGTAGTTGTTTTTCACCTGAGATCTACCATTTTCTGGTTCAATTTTATATTGAATCCTTTATGTGAAGAAAACCGTTTAATTCGATTTTTCTATTCATTCCACTTCACATGGCACTTATCTTTCAAGAGCTAAATATTCAAATAAGGTGAAAGCTCCATTAGCGGATAAAACAGTGGGTACCAAATGTCTATCATTTTTAGGACCATGATTCATAAACATTATTCCAGGAAGGTCCGTCTTCAACATCTCCAATTGTGAAGCATATTATAGAAATAAGGTTTAATCATTCCTACTAAGTAATCAAAGACAACTTATACATAACTTCTTTAACTAAAAAAAAATATATGAAAAATTACCATTAATCCAGCATACCCCTCATGCTCTCTATTCTCAGTCCTTTAATACTGTCCAATATGCCAAGATAATTTTGACAAAATTTATAAATTCATGATAGCGGTTCCAAAATGGTGGGGAGGTTTTGTGATTATGATCCGATTCTATTCAAAATTTGTATGTGGGGGTTTTAGGAGTCGTATATTATGAATTTTCTGTCAAAATTCATGAAATTGAAATGGCGGCACATGGAATTTCTGTTATAGAAAAATACAAAATGGCTCTCAAAGATGGCGGACGAAATTTATGTTTCCACTTTGATGCCCATAAAAATTCTAATTAATAAATCTTGGTCCGTCTCATATAAGTTGGTCACTAGGCCGGCTACCATTTATTTAGCATTATAACGCGAGTACCGATGAGATCAAAATAGGTCCCGTCTGAGTGAAAATATGTTGTGCGGCATCACATTAATGCCGCGCCCGCACTGTATAAAAATAAGCGCGGCACCCGCATGATCTCATGCCGTCTTCAACGTGTTAAACATACTCAGGATGATTTCAGTAAACAAATTTAATTAGTTGAACGTTTTCAGAAGGTAGTGGTTCGATTATCGATTATTTTCTGTAACAGTAGTAGTTCCATGAAAAACTGTTGAACACACGATGCTAATTATTCTCTGGAAAATAATCATTTGATCAAGTTCAAATAATTTTTAGGATGCATTTGTTTTTTTTAATAGCTTGCTGAAAATGATTTTTGGTCATGAATGTAGCAAAAGAAGTTTAGCAATTTTGCCTTAAGATCTATCTGGACAAAATGTTTGAAGTAGAAAAAAAGTAGTCCTGCAGATAAGGTGCAAAATTATTATTAAATAACAAATTATTTCTCAGTTTTCGGAAATGCCCAGAGAACACCAGATCTTTTGTTATTTTATGAAGTACATCGAACCTGACAGGCTAAACACATTAAATAATCAATTTTCTTTTTCTGAAAAAAAAATTATATTGATTGCTTCCTTGACATTGCATAATGAAGTCAAATTCTAATTGAATACCAAAATGGAAATTGCACTTGAAAATTGACCAAATATTCAAAATAAGTGAAAAACTTTACATTTTTGTTAATACTGAAATAGAAACTAAAGCATTATATTACTTTTGAAGTTCATTTTTCATTGAATTCGAGGTTGAATGTTGTTTGCCCAATGTATTCACATGATATGATTCTACTCAATTCTTTTGTCCTCTAAATGAATTATCTCAAACAGCAGAGGTATTTTCCTGGATTCAATTTTTATTTTATGTGCTATTGAAATAACTATGTATGTGGGGGTTTTTGAGGTCGAAGATTGTGAATTCTTCATCAAAATTCATGAATTCAAAATGGCGGCTACAAGATGGCCGATGATCTCTGTGTTTATGGCCCGATTCTTTTCAAAATTGGTATGTGGGGGTTTTCGGGGTCGAGAATTATGAATTTTGTCACAAATTCAAGATGGCGGACGAGTTTTGTGATTATGGCCCGATTCAATTCAAAATTGGTATGTCGGGGTTTTTGGGGTCGGAGATTATGAATGTAGTCGAAGATTTTTAATGTTTAGTTAAAATTCATAAATTGAGGACGGCAACTCTAAGATGGGGGAGATGAGTTAATCTTTAGATGGTCTCCACATTGAAGGACTAGATAGCTCAGAACTTACAGCAATAATAACAATGCTTTAACAAAAATGCATAGAGCAAGGCGTACTTAAGTACTGAAAAGCCGAAAATAAAATAATTAATAAAAAACCTTTCAAAAGACAAGCTTTTATTCAAATGCACTAGAAAGCAAAAATATATTGCTTTGAATGTGTGACGTAGGTTACTCCGTAACTTATATATTCAAAAGCTTGTCGCTTTTGTATTCGAACTGAAAACTTTGCGCGGCCAGCTTTTGAATCTATGATTCTTTACTTTTGAGTGCATTTAAATAAAAGGTTTCTATTAATTATTTTATTACAAGCTTTTATTTAGTTTCACTTGTTAGTTAGTTGGGATCGAATTTTGCAAGTGAATTTTGACCGACCGACAAAATGGCGGCACCAAGATGGCCAACGAGATTTGTAATTATGGTCCGATTCCATTCAAAATTGGTAAGTGGGGGTTTCCGGGGTCGGAAATTATGAATTTTCATTCAAAATCAACAAATTAGAAATGGCGGCATAAATTCAAGATGGCGGCTCCAAGATGTCGTACGAATTTTGTGATTATGGTCCGATTCGATTCAAAATTGGTATGTGGGGGCTTTCGTGGTGGAGATTCCGATTTTCTGTCAAAATCCATAAAATCAAAGAGGGGGACTCCAGATGGGGAAAGAGTTTTTTGTGGTTTATTTTATTCAAAATTGGTTTGTGGGGGTTTTCAGGTTCGGAGATTATGTATTTTTTGACAAAATCCATAAATTGAAGATGGCGACTTCAGGATGGCGGACCAGTTTTGTTATTATGGTCAGATTCTACTTAAAATTGGTGTGTGGGAGTTTTTGTGGGCGGATTTCATGATTCCTTCCAGCTCAAAACGGTGCCAGAATACCGAAAGAGAATGAGGAGTACTCTATGGGAACTGGAGGGGATGGAATTCCAAACGTACTACAGGATCGGAAGAGAACTCTTCAGGGTAGATGAACCTCCAGCACTGTGATGTGGTCACGGCAGTACTTGTAGCTGCTATGAGTGACCTCGAAGTGGCCCTTAATCAGGATCCATGGATATCACATGGTGAAACAAAAAGGTCTGGGAGAGGCAAGCGCAGAGCTATTGTGTAGCAGTTCAACTCAGATCTTCCGGACCTGTACTTCTATCAGGTGAGATACAATGGGCCAGATGGCTTGAGTGTCATCGGATGCTAGGGCCAGACCAGCCTACGGGGTGGAGTTTTTAGTGGGTGAATCTGAGGTGCATGGGTACAGACTCCAGGACTCCACACTACCGAAAGGTCCATAAAGGTCCATAAAAAAATTCAGTACAGTATTTTTTGCGTTATGCTCTAACAAACAAACAAATAAAAACAGACAATCACAATTTTATAATAATTTATATATATATATATATATATATATATATATATATATTTCCGTTTCATATCCACCCATGCAGTGTTTTTTTTTCTACTGAATAAACTAGTACTACTATTGGATTTGTAGACTTGGTTCAACTGTTAATCCTCAATGATGCCATTCTTCAACAATTATTATTATTATTATTGAGAATGATTATATTCTTACATCCTAACACCAATATTAGTTTTTTATTTTGATATATATTTTCCTCAGAACTGCCGCTACTTCACAATATACATAAAATGTTCTTATTGGATTTCTTTTTGGGTGATTTTTTGGAAATATAATCAAACCTGAAATTGATTTCATGTTCCATTTACTCTCACGTATTGAATTCTGCTATAATGACTATAGTTTTTGCTAGATTCCAATGTATCGTTGGAGATTAAATATACAGATATATGTTACGGTTGAATACATTCCATAATTGTGTAGTAAACTCTCAGATTTATTGTTTTTATGTGACTAGAGATAAAAGCGTATCAGATGGTCTGTCGAATCACCATGAACATTGATACACTTCCTGAAGAAAATCAAATACATGGTGTTCTCGAAAGGATGTTTAATGAATATTTTGACCAAAAATCACCTCCGTGGAAGTTGATAATTAATAAAAGACATACCATTATTTTAAATACAATCCTCGTAATTTTTTGCATGAAATGGAATTCATATTACAACTTTCCTCGACTGAGCTCAAATCCAAATGTTTTCTGTTGGTTTCATCAGCATCCAATCAGAAAACAATATGCCATAAACGTATATGCTGTAATCTATTCTTCTTCTAAATTATGATCTTGTCACGCGTTTCCAAAGTTTGCTTGGGTATTCTTTCGAAGAAATGCGAAATATATATATATATATATATATATATATATATATATATATATATATATATATATATATATATATATATTTATCTTTTTGGTGGGAAATTCTTGGGATTGAGATTCTGTTGTTGAAATCAAACTTAAATTATGACATAATAGACGTCTCGCCCCTGGCCGAGGTCATCTTCGGTATTTTTTTTTCTTTCAATGTTTTTTCATTTTACAGTAGGTTTACAAAATAATCTGAAAAAGGGAGAATACAATTAATTTTTTGTTGTGTGACAATAGCTAAGATCTATGTGGGTGAATTAGTTATGGGGTAATAGGGGGATAGGTAAGTTTATTACGTACCTTGGTGATCATTGTGCTCAGGAAATATGATTTCTTTTTTGTTGTATACCATAATTGTTGAATATCGATGGCGTGTTGTGTTAGCTCCTTTTGTTTGTGTGCTGGTGAAATTGGAGAGTGTTCATGCGCGAGAGACTTATGTGTTAGTGGGATTTGTTTTATGACTGTGGTTGGTGTACCTGTGTGACCATCGATCATCTCATCTAGTGGAGAAGGGGGTATTGAAGGTGATGAGCGCAAACTTGTGTGGAGTTTTGGTATCAAAAAATTCATTGTGTTATTAGAGAAAATGGATGAAATCTAATGTCATAAATTAGGGATTGTGACTGTGTTATAGTATTGTATGATATATTTAACTCAGGTTGTTGATGTTTGTACTATTATTCATCGTGTTTTTGTTTTTTTTTTTATATATGTATATATATATATATGTATATATATATATATATATATATATATTTCCGTTATGTTTATTTTTTTTTGTGTTGTATATATATATATATATATATATATATATATATATATATATATATATATATATATATATATATATATATATAACATTTCCGTTATGGTTATATTTTCTTTGTGGTTCTCGTTGGCGAGTATTTTTGTGTTATTGTAATCTGGGTACTGATCTTCGGTTAAAATGTGCTTTTTGAGGGCTGCACTATACCAGGATTCAAGAAAACCTTACTACCCAAATCAAATATATATGTAAAATGGAGAGAAATTTATGCACATGTACATAGCCCTCAAACAAAAGTGTTAACCGTAGACATGTGTTTCGGGCTCTCAGCCCTCATCAGTACTGTGAAGAAGTGCAAGGATGAACACCACTTGGTAGTAAACGACAAATCAACGGAGTCAACAAACAGAATCCAGCCGCACATCTGTGGTTTCGGTTAGCAGACCCTGCATTCCAGGGCAAAAACCAACTTTCTTCCATTTTGTTTCAAACAGTCCCCTCGATATTCCTCCCTTTCATCTTTATAATCCTGGACTCGGATGTCATGCAGGTAGCTATAGGTGCCTCCGTGGTGACGTTGGTTGTTGCCCTGGAATGCAGAGTCTGCTAACTGAAACCACAAATGTGCGGCAGGCTTCTGTTCGTTGACTCCATTGATTTTGTTGGGCCCAGTAAAGAGTATTTCGCTTATTGAACATACCATTATTTGTAAATCGTGATTCGTAGGAAAATAGAATAAAGTTGATAAAATTTGGGTTAACTCTATGATTTCGAAGCAGCTAATCACAAAACACTACGCATCTATCGCCATCGTCAGCATAGAAATGTTGATGAAACTGTTATGTAAATGCTGGATGTCCGTGCTTTTTCAGTATTTTTTTTGCTGATTCGTGACTTATCTGCATTTCTTGATTGATTTATCTTGCAGGAATCGTTTTATCAACCTCAACCATAGCAAGAACGTTAATCTCAGTCTTTTCATTTATGACAAACCTCTGTTCCGCCTCTCGATTCCTTTCTTGCCTGAAACGATTCTCAACATACGGAAAATACTGATGGGCTGGATGTTGCGGATTGGGATATCTCTGAGTATAAAACTCAGCAGCATTCCTTGAATTTCAATGCATTCTCCAAATATTAATAACATATCCACTTTTTCACTCTAAGAATACATTATTTTGAGGAAAAATTAAAGTGAAATTTAACGAAAATTAAGAAACTTTTACTGTCTGCCCATAAAGTTTATGTCACTGTCATTACCTAAGTGATTGTTTTGTTTTCCAAAGGAGACTTGATAAAAATAACTGCCAAATATTATACATCATGGCACACTTGACAAAAGTAAATAAATTATTATCCAGTATATTCCTTAGTAATATTTAATTTATGTTCTTATTTTTAATCCAATCGCAAATAAATTTGTTTCGTTAGATTCGTCAAAAAATCCTTTTTTCGGAAAGTGTTTGTCAAAAAATGGTCGTTTTTTGAAAAATTATAGACACAAATATGTAATTTTGCCAATTTGTCTTATTCCTATCTATCATACTAGTCACTAAAACTGAGGTCCTGAGATTAGTTTACGTCCGATCATAGCCACCCATATGCAATATCAAAAGTGACTCTTAAAAAATCAAGAACGCGTAAAAACTTTTTGAAATGTCACATTCTGATCCAGAATTATCTCAGAAATATTTTTTTTTACAATATTCAGGGTGTTCTATTGAAAAATTCAAAACCGTAGCCATTTCCGGGGAAACTGGAAGTAACCGGAGAGTGAAAAATATGAGAAAACTCTCCTCTTCTCATGCCAATCACCTATACCAAATCTCATTTTGATACCACTTTTTTAATTATATATATATATATATATATATATATATATATATAATATATATATATATATATTTATTTATATATATATCTAATTGTGAAAGAAATACTTCTATTGAGGTTTATTTACTTTTATATACTCGAACTTAACATTTTCTACAACATAATTTTTAAAGCAATTTAATATCAAATAGTTTCTACTCTCACGTCATTGTGATATATTAGCTTCAAAAAGCACTATGCAAGGTTTGCATTCGAATCACCCAGTATATTCATAATGACATTTCAACCACCCTTTTTCTCCTTCCCCACGCCACAACCGATGACAGTGGTAGAATATGTTATGAAACGAATTCCACCCGCATGGATCATGACGCATATTTGCTACAAAAAGGTTAAATAAGGGTTGTGAAACGTTTCGAGGGGTTTTATTTCATGTTAAGAGCCAATGCAGACTTTTTTTAGTAGAATGATATTTCTGAAGAATTATATGCTGATGTAAATGTGATGAAAGGAATGGCAGAATCTACTTCGGAGAAGTGATGAATGGTCTATTTTTCCATATGCTCCCACAATGAATTTATGTTCGAGGGAAGGATTATTACTTGACTTCATGTTAGAGAATGTTTCAAAGAAGGGGAAAGCTGAGGTAAGTTGAGAGAATAGTGACTATTTCTGTTAAAATGTTACCAGCTCATATCACTCATATATTTTTTATCAACTACGAATATGATAATAAGGATGTGGAGCCGAAACAATTGAACTTTGAGTTTTGTTCGTCCATCTCGATATACAGTATTTGTTTCGCCAAAAAAGTTATTGAAGTATAACAAACTTATTTCATAACTTTTACGAGTCGTTTGGTTTGGTATCGTTTATTTTCAGTTTTCTTCTTCCATTTTGTTGTTTCAGTGTTTCTGTTAGTTGTTTGAATTCGTTTTCCTTTCTTGTGTTTTCTTTTAGTTGGGTTTCGTTTTCCGCTCTTTAATTCTGTATTCTCATAGTTCGTTGTTGTAAAGTAAAAAAAGACTTTATTTTCTTCGCGTTAGCAGAAGTTCCCATCATACGTACGATACTTTGTGGGAAAGATGGTATTTGACAATGATTTATATTTCGTATTCCTAAAATACCCACTACGGCATTTGCTGTATACAGTTACTAGAAATTGCTAATACACATGTTGTTTTTTCTGTATTCGAGACAATCATTGGGATTTTGCAGCTCCAGAGCAGACACATGTTCAATGAATTGAAAGTTTCAATTATTCATACAATTATGGCAGAAAATTTAGCTAATGACTATGCAATATAATGAAATCATAACAAAATAATTCGAAACAGGATGATTAGTAGGTGAATCATGAGGAGAAAATTAATTTGGAATTGGAAAACAAACTACTTTCTCAGTTATAGGAAAAAATTTCATTCACTCTTAAATTTTCAGATTTAATTCTCAATATACACATTCACTCGAGAAATCAAATATTGGAGAAAAAACTTTTTGTTGCTGGAATAATTGTTTGTGATTTCGACTTTGGAAAACTTTTTTTTGTACGTAATGAAGAGGAAAATATTAAAAAATACTCAAAATGATTCCTACTAATATATTACTTCTATTTGATAAAGGAATAATTATTCATAGTCCATATCACCAATTGACAACCGAATTCGAATGCTTGGAGAAAAGTTATTTAGTGATATTTGCATATTTACCCTGAACACTAATCTGCAGTCAAAGTGTGACATTTTCCAATGCTTTCATAGGTTAAAGTACTCCAAAGAAAACTTTTTCGCAATTAATTATATACAAAACTCATTTCACCATTAAGTAATGTTCACTTTAGGTCCGAATGCAACTCATACCTATATTTCGAACTTACAAATATTAAAAAGGGAAACATTCTCAATTGAATATTGAATAGGAAGTAGTTGTTTTCTGTTAGACATTCACAAAAAATAACTTCATTTTTATCGTGGATTTTTCAATCCACAGAAAAATCTTTCTATTCAATATTCAATTGAGAATGTTTCCCTTTTCAAGATGAATACCCCACAAGAGGTTATCTTGACGATGGAAGATAGTGAGTTTATCTCTCAGTCGCAGATGATTCTACATCTGATTTTATGAACATCCTGTTCATATTTTCAACAAATCAATTACAAATATTACTCAATAGAAAATTTGCCTCTTGAATATATCTGCATTTATAGTAGTGGTTCTGGTAAAAAATCCAGTTGTAGGATAGTATTTGGGAAGTTGTTCATTCGAATGCAAATAATGAATAATAACCTGAAAACCTTTCCAAAAATATAACATAATGTACTCATTTATTCAATGAAACCATAATTATGTTGTTCACTATGAATTTTTTCTGCCTTGTTCTATTCTAATGATAATTTTTTGACATTTCTAGAAACCAATGGAATCTTTCAATTCAAATAATTCATGTACGTTTTGGCCAAACAAAATACTATTATAGTGGGTAAATTCTACCTAGAAAGTTGCCGCGGGAATAATTTGAGGTATTTTGTTTTTATTGTCTGACAACCTATATCTTTAATTTGACGACTGTCATCAATTCGCATGAAGAGTTAGAAATTCATCAAAACCGGTTTAGTACATTATATCATTTTGCGAGGAAATGTGTTCATGATCGTAACCACAAAAAATAATCTTCAGAATACCACACGAGAGTTCGAGAAAGTAAGAAATAATTCTCCAAATTCATTTCTCAAACTTGTTGACATTTGGCAATAGCCACTCGAGCCCGTTGAGCTTCTTATATATTGCCTGGCAACAAGTTCTCGAAAATCTGTGGAATTATTTTCACTTCATTCTCACTCTCTTGTGATATTGCAATTGACAATAATTGAAAATAATAATAAATTAATATTGTCCCACTGATAATTCAGAAACTCTTGATATGAATAATATATTGTTGAAATTCACTCCGGTTGGTTACACGGGAAAACATTAAAATTTGTATGTATTGAGTGATATGAAATTTACCGTCTTTTAATTGTAAGTGAAAAATGTATCAACTTCCAATAAAATTGATTGATTGTTTGCCCCATTTTGAGTCCTTCCGATTGCAAAAAAGTGTGATGTAGTATTGTAAACAAATGTATCTGCTCTGTTGTGTTAATAAATAATAGTTTGAAAAAACTAAAAAACACGCTTTTATAGAAAACCAGACAAAAAAATAGAAAATAAGAAAAAAAATTATTTCATTCAAAAAAAAGCGTGGGGTGCATGGCATCGCCTCGGTGTGTAATGTACTATATAATTATTGATACCATGCACCCCACGCTTTCATTTAAATACAATTTTTTTTTTTCTTATTTTCTATTTTTTTAGTCTGGTTTTCTATAAAAGCGTGTTTTTTAGTTTTTTCAAACTATTATTTATTTCCTACTTTTTAGTGTGGTTTATTTATAAAAGCGTGTTTTTTTATTTTTTTTTAAACTATTATTTTTATAATTTTTTTGAAAATTAAAAATGGAATGATCTTATCAAATTAGGTAATCATAATCTCCGACCCCAAAAACCCCCACATACCAAT
Source organism: Gonioctena quinquepunctata (assembly GCA_018342105.1). Lineage (NCBI taxonomy): Eukaryota > Metazoa > Arthropoda > Insecta > Coleoptera > Chrysomelidae > Gonioctena > Gonioctena quinquepunctata. The sequence goes on from JAFIRS010006304.1 coordinate 29,412, forward strand.
TTTGGATAGAATCAGACCATAATCACAAAACTCGGCCGCCATTTTGAAGCCGCCATCCTGAATTTTCCAATTTTCACAAAAAATCAAAATATTCGACCCCAAAAACCCCCACATACCAATTTTGAATAGAATCAGACCATAATCACAAAACTCGGCCGCCATTTTGAAGCCGCCATCTTGAATTTCCAATTTTCACAAAAAATCATAATATTCGACCCCAAAAACCCCCACATACCAATTTTGAATAGAATCAGACCATAATCACAAAACTCGGTCGCCATTTTAAAGCCGTCATCTTGAATTCTCCAATTTTCACAGAGGAGTCATAATTTTCGACCCCAAAAACCCCCACATACCAATTTTGAAAAGAATCAGACCATAATCACAAAACTCGTCCCCCATTTTGGAGCCGCCATCCCGAATTTTTCAATTTTGACAAAAGAATCCTAATCTCCGACAACACAAACTTTTGGATACCAATTTTGAAGCGAATCGGACCATAATCACAAAACTCGTACGCCATATTGGAGCCGCCATTTTGTTTTTTCTTCAGACAAAAATTTCTCAATGCATTGTTACCGGAATAATGTACACCTGTCAAATTTCAAATCATTCGGACGTCTAGAAGTGGGTCAAAATCGCGCCCAAAGGAGTCGGTTACAAACAAACAAACAAACAAACAAACAAACAAACAAACTAATATAAAGCGTGTAAAAAAGGCTCGGTGTGCCGGAACAAAATTTGCGCAGTTGTTTCTGCGTGTCTGTTCAGTAATCAAAAAGTATTCTTAGTTCCCTTCCAGAGATGGTGTGTTCATTAATAATAAGATATAAAACAAGTTTCATGAGCTTTTAAACATAAATTATGTTACTAAGCTTTTATTCTGAATGAGAATACTCTGTGAATCTAAACTCATAGTTTAATATATAAAATTACAAATAATTCAAGTTAAAATTAGTCAGTTAAAATTCAATTTGTATTACTAAAAACTAAAAACCCAGGGCGAACTGGTAACTATTCATTTTCTGAAACCATTCGAAACCATCTAACAGTGGTGTTTCGTGCCCAAAAGTGGAAACAGATATTATCAAAAGTTAAATGACAGGCCTATTGACGGGGGTTATAGTCTGGGGGCATGAGGTGCAATTTTAGGTCCTATAGGACCATATTTGAGAGACTGATTAATATAATTTTCTACATTCTCAGTCAGCTGGGCTAGATGATTTCCAGAAAACACAGGAAAACCGTGCAATTTTCATTACTACATTTTAACTAATTTAACATATTTCTAGATTATGAATTACTCCACCGATATCTATTCATATACCGTAAAATTAACTCAGAATGAATCAAGTGTTGTTTCGGGAAATCACAAAATTCTTAGCCCTCAAGTCCGAGACCCTCAACATGTTGGTATACCTTACAACGGCCCATTTTCTACAAGAGGCATTAACATTATTTCTATTTTTTTTAGGTCGGGGCCTTTTGAGAAACATAACAATTTGTTTATGCATAATCTGTGATATTTGTCGAATCCTGTTTTTGAATAGTCAATATGCGTTTTGCAACTATTTTCCCGTTTTTTTTATAATCAATTCCTATTTAGGCAGAATAGTGACAGTCAGTCGGTATAAACAAGTGCACTCGAGCCGTAATAACTTGGCAATAATATGAGTTGAAATTGAATTAGATGTCAACATATAAGCAAATTGATAGTAATAGTATTGTTACATTGAAAATATACTATTATGAATTGTTTGAAAATATGAACAGATGTGGAATCATGTTTACTTTTTCAACGTTACTGTTATGATCATTAAATCAAGAAGAATTATGTATTTTTCAAATTAATCGTTATAATCCTAATTTGTGTGAAATAATTGCTGATAAAAATTTGATTTCAACCGCTTTCTTAGTTGTTTCAGCAACCCTCAGAAGTTAATGAAAACTTGTACGAGATGACACTTGATTTTTGAATCCAAGATATATTGTTTCAATGGAAAATACATATATTTGAATGTACAATAGTAACAGTTCACGCCAATAATTAATGACTGTTGGGAGAACCCATCGAAATTTGACATGATGACTGACCCGATCGCAGGCATGGACAGGCAGGAACAGACGCGTGTCGAGAGGAGAGACCAGAGGTTTATTGTTTAACTTGTGTTCAGTAGGTATTTCGTGTCATGTGTAATATTATTTCTGAAGTTGGTATGAAAGGAATATTATTATCGTTGAACTTAAAATCCTTGGTACCTGTTTTCACCACAGAACTCATAGAACTAGAAGGCTAATATAAGTGGAAGGAATTGATATGATTCATAACCACATGTATAGACGGGACATGCGCATATCATCAACAACATTGCCAGTTCATGTACTTGTACGAGAATTCAATATAATGGCATTATTATGTAATGTACCTATTTCATTATATTCCCATAGAAAGATCCGAAACTACTCGACTATCGATTACTCAGGATCCTTAAGTTCTTTTGTCATATGTATTCAGAAGATAATATACAAGTTAAGTGGAGCACTTAATAACTGATGGAATCGTAATAAGAAATAAGAATTATGATTTCCTACAAACTCATTTGGCAACGCTGTTTACATCAACACCTGTTATTTAGTTTGATGACATTTTTATTCAGAGCCGGTCTTGCGTCTGTTGTTAATTTGTGTTCTTGATAGGATATTTGAACTACTGAATTCTAGAAATCTATTGGGCAAATTCTACAAGTTTCCAATAAAGGAAGACAACACAGATTCCTGGAATCCTTTTATTGAAAATGCCTTAGAATACTTGAGAAGTCTCAAACATACTGATGGTGAACCAATGCATTTTTCAAAAAACAGGACTCCAATTTTGGATTTTTCCATCACAATAAATTCAATTATTGGAATGTGTGAAGAGTACTTCGACAAACATTACAATAATAATGATAAACTTTTCAGGGAAAATAACCCAACAGCATTTCAGTTTAATTACACTGAGGCTGATGTTGCAACACGATATAGAAAATGTTTATGGAAATTGTTTTACTTAGGACAATACTTCCATTTTAACAATTTTCCAGAAAAATACAATCTGAAATAACACTGCATGAAATGGCTTCAATTGAAAAATATAATTTAGATATTAATGATAGGATTATTTACAATGAAGAATTTCAAGGAAGATTGAATTCCTTCCTACATTATCCAATTTGACAGAAAATGTTGATACATTGCAGGTTTTGGAATAAAGAGCATAAATAAGTAATAAAGTGTAAGGTGTGCCTTTCCGTACTGGACGAAGAAAGAAAAGCAAGTGTAGATCTTGATTATTTCAAATTATTACATAGAAAATACAGAACTCCCTCTTTTTCTGGATTAATCAAGACTCCTGCAGATGTTGTGAAGTGTTGTATATTTACAGAGAAAAATCAAGCAAATAATGGCGGAAGAAAAAAAAAATGATGTTTTTGTAGAACTATTTCGGGAACTCTTTTCGAAGATAAAAACATTGTTTTCTAAATGAGATAAGCTTGTTTTTGATACAGCTATATACGAGATGTACCACAAAATGAAATTGATAAAATTTAATATACAAATTGACGGTAAAATACGTTACCATAGTGTTGCTTGTTTGCAAGCAGAAAATGTAAGGAAAGAACTGAATAGGAAGAAGCTATCAAATATTATACTTTCTTCACATCAATAATATTATACCAATAAATTGAGTTAAATCTTTTTTTTTATTCATAGCGTGTACCAAAAAGTACCAGTAACTTAAAAATTTAAGAAAAATCAACTTCATTAGTATACCTCTGATATTCTTAATCTCAGTTGTCCATTGGATTACAATGAAATATTCCCAATGGTTTTTTATGAGTGCGCGCGGGTGGGTAAATAATTTGGGAGTCTTGTCTAACCGACGAGACAAATTCCCAAGCTAAGGCTGAGTCTCAATAGATTGCAGCATGGAAACAGCTCTACCAGGTGCAACACCTTGCCAGGTACGCGACTCGTCTACAGACAACTCCGAGTTCCAATATCGAAAGCTATGACAAGAAAGGCTACGACCTTAGAGGCATTCAGGCATAATCCCACGGATATTAGTTTCGCACTACCGCCGCTCGAGCAAAGTTTCTTGATGACTTCTAAAAAACCGATTTTCTTCACTAACGAAAAACTAAACATTTCTTTTCGATAGCCCATTACAGGTTTCTCGATAGGCACCAACTTTTATCAAGGATAAATTTCATACTTCTTGGGACGACACGCTATATTCATAGCATCCACATTTAAATTCCCCAATATTATTACTTTGTGCCAACATATTTTTTAGGCACTAAATACTTGGAAATTGTTTGTTACTTTAACTTCAAAACTGCAAGGGAGAAGTGTTATTCAGTCTCCATCATACCTACCCATTCTCTTGAAATGATAATCAAAGAATTAAACCAAATTATCTTTGAAATTAAATATTTTATCGTGTGAAATACTGCATAAAATTTAGTTAATGTCAAATAAATATTTCAGAGAATGGAGAAGTGAACTTCACACTAGCCACTGAAAATTATTCTTTTAAATAAGCCTTTCTTCCCGAAACCTTACGGATATTGGGTTCAGATATTTATCATAATTTCAGTTGCACTCCACTAGTCAATTCGATCTCAAGTACACCCATCTTCAGAAAGTTATCATGGTAAAAGTCAGTATGTTTCAGTTAATAGAGGTTATAAATTTCACTAAACCCCCCCCTGTCATGGCAGCGGTTTTACTGCGCATGCCCCTGTGTGTACCATGCGGAACAGTAGGGCTCGTTCCAGCAAAACGGTATTGGCCTTCTAGTTCTATGAGTTCTGTGGTTTTCACTGGTAAGCACGAGTTTGCTCAATTAGATACTATTGGAATCATACGATTATGAAATAATAACTATTAGAGATGATGATTGGGTATGAAAAAGTATCATTTTGTGTCGATTCACGCTATATCTGGTAAATGTAAGCTTATTATGTAGCGAGTGCATTGGGATAATGTTTTTATAATTAGAAATTTCCTTAATGCATACGAATTACAAAAAAAAAATCAGAACTCATTTTCATAAGCAGAATGCAGAATGCATGTTGTACAAACTGTCAACCCCTTCAAGACCAAAATCCCGGGTTATAATGTTAATATGACTTCGAATTATAAGATGTCTTTTGGAACTATTGTTTCGCATTATAAGCAAGATGATAAGTTATGTATTAAAAGTATAAATTACTTTTGAAACTACATATTATCATCAGAAATTAATTTTGAGTCGTAGGATTCATCTAGTTTGAGGCTATGTTGGTAATTGTGACGACTGAATAATTTTTGTTTTTAATTTCATTGAAAGATATTGAAATCTGTGGGGAAAAATAGTTTTTGATTTATCAACTACACTGTATTGTTGCAATAAAGGATTTTTGAGTAAAACTTTATTTAAAAGAATTATTTATTTTTTGACAGGAATTACCATTGTCAATTTGATAGTACAGTTTCAAAAGAAACTGAATTAATTGCACGTGAAATTTTCAGGATCTATAGAAACACTGGAAACGTACTCACTACCCAAAAGGAGTCACCCTTCGTGATATTCACTGTAAACCAGCAGCGATGGAACCACCTTCTGAAAATTATATTGGGGAGAAAATCGGTCCAAAATTCCTTCGGATTCTTGTTCAGGATCCGCAAATGATAAGAAATAATTACATTGTATGATGACTTCAATATGGTTTTCTGTTGGGATTACAGATATATAATTCATCCGATAGGAATTACCATTCAATGAAAATGAATATTTCTTCTGTAACCCCAACAGAAAACCATATTGAAGACATCATATGATGTAATCATTTCAAATGGAATCAATTTACGAACCTTCGCTTCACATAATTGAACCAAGAGAAAATTAACCATCCTCAATGATAGATTCATTCCTTTGAATGAATTGGGTTCGTGCTGCTGATTAACCACATTATCACTTGGATTATGAAAATTGTTCTACCAATAAAAGCCATATCACTTGAAAATGAATTGAAATTAATATAGTATATTATTAATATTCAAACATTGAATTTGAAGGAAACTGAGTAAAAGAAAGAATCAATGATAAATTCGTTATTGAAATTAATATAGTATATCATTGATATCCAAATACTTACTATATTTGAAACAACCAATGAAAGCCAATGGGTCCTTATAATCAAATCAATGATATAATCTAATAAGTAATCAAATATGAGCCTATCATTGGATGAAGTATTACTCCATTCGAAGAATATGGAATAGAGTATATCATTGAATGAATGGGTATCGCTCTGATCATATGATAGATAGTGTTTTCTCTGTGTATTATGTATGATTTTTATTTATTGGAGAATAAGAAGCATAATTGTTGTCAATGAATGTATTATGTGTTCGAAATGTCCGCCTGATGCTTCTTGACAATAAAATAGTCGATTCGAAAATTATTCCCGAACATTCTGTAACATATATGCAGGTATACCAGCACACACCCGTGTGATTCGTTGTTTCAGTTGCGATAATTTATTTTTACTATGAAGAGTAGGTAAGAAGCGTTATAATCATTTATACATAATAAGGTCTTGAAGATCGATAAAATAATCCAATTTCATAGTAGGCATTTCTAGGTAACTGCTTGATTATCAGTTCACCAAATTCAATAAATGGTACAGGTTGTGATTATGGTCATTATTTGCGTCGGAAATTGGATTATTGCGTCGGAAATTGGATTATTGTATGGATTCAAAATCTCTACCTAATTAAGCTTTGAAACGAATCCGAAAATTTAAAAATTACTCATCAAACTTTCTCTATTGATCGTATTTCATGTTACTCGTCGCAATTGCGATTCCGTAGAATAATCATGGTTGAAAGTAAAATTGACTTACTTTTTCAACGATGTGAAATACGACCTCTATACCTTTTGAAATTTTCAAGTTGATATGCCCCCAGCGCCCTCTGTCAAGTAATTGTAATATATCTTTTCTCAAAAAGTAGGATCGGTATTATAATTCAAAATGTTTTCTGTTGTTTCACATCGAACCGTTCGAAAGTTTTCGAAGTAAGGGTACCATTCAGATCCGCACTTATACTTTACATTTCAAATGCATATTGTGAAAAAACGTATTAGGGAAATAAAAAAAATAGATCATTGAAAAGAGAATAATATTTTAAACGTTGTACCACTTGAGCCCCCATGCTATTTGAAATTTTTAAGTTGGTGTGCCCCCCGAACCATCTATCAAGCAATCACAATGTCTTTTATTCCGAAATGTAGTATCAGTGATATCATTTACAACGGTTTTTGTTCTATTGTTCTACGTCGAACCGTTCAAAAGTTAACAGGGACTATAAGAAGCCGCACTGTACGAATGCTCTGTAAATATCACTATTTACGAGTATGGAAAACTAGCCGCAAATTAGTTGAAACCATTTGTTTTTGACCAATCATAGTGTACAAAAATTCGAAAGGGAACAAAAATTACTTTGACTGTATAGATTTGTTGTTGCGAATTTTTTGATATCATAAAGGAATTTCATATTATTTTATTTAACACACCAACTGAAAGATTCAGGATAGAATCTGTGCATGCGTGAAAATCCATCAATATTGAAAATATCGAATTAAAATAAATTAATTGCGGATGAACCAAAACATAAATCATGTATAAATGTTTTGGTTCATTCGTTTTATAACATATCGAAGTATTGCAGCATTCCAAATAACTATTAACTTTTGAATCGAATATGAAAATTCCTTTGATATTAGAAATTCCATGGAGGTCAGAAAATAAAGAATGCATTAAACGTTTTATTCATTGCGAAAGGATGTATATTTGAAATATATTACAAACGTTGTTCTCACGTCCAGCAGTTCTTTATGTTGTGTGTTTTAGTAAAATTATTCCTGAATATGTCTTTTCCGATGTGATGTGGGAAAACAAACCCTTCGTTCCTTGTTCTAGTTTCTTGTAGTTGGTTATCTCATGTTGTAATACAATTTTTTATGGGCTTTTTTCTTTTCTCAGTGAATTCTGTATTCATACAACAAAATAAAATTTATTTTCATTGTAGCCCTGAAGATGACGAGATCCCTCGCCGTAACGTTGGCATTGAAGCTGTGATGATAGAGTAGTGCTTTTCATTTGTCCGACAGCTCGTGAAAATTGTAACAACATATATTATAAACATTCTTCAATATTTAATCAAAAAAAATAATTGAAGTGTCTAATAGTCATCTCCCTACTTATCCCTTGATTGTTTTGTGCGATAATAACTATGCTGAATCGTTATACTCAATAGAAATGAGTGATGGTTCAACATTTGCTTACCGAAAATAAAAGTATCTGAACATGTAGGGAATTCGTTTTTGAGATTCTTGTTCAATTGGAAAAAACCTTTTCATCAATAATGACACAATCAAATCATAAAGGTTATAATCGGTGTGTGTGTGAAAATGGAACCTTCAATTTTAGTTGATATCTATATATAAAATAGAAATTCCATTCATATGTATATTTTACTAATAGGCGAGGATTCTACAGCTTGTGAAATATCTGTTGGTAATTTATTTTATTTTTTTAATTTTCTGAAACTTAAAAAAAAACATTTAAAGACGGCAAATTCAAATGGCTTCTTTCTATCGCCACTGGATAATGTTGTGTCGTAATCTCTCGATCAACCAATCCCACAGTTGACAGTTTCAATGAATTTTGCAACGTTGCCATAATTTCATATCTTAGCCCACGCCTCCATAACAATGATAAATGAATGGCTTTCTCTTTATCAGAAATCGTTTTGATGGACTACAATGACTCATAATATAAAAAATAACAAGGTTTACGTGCACCGTAGAATCGACAATATATTGTTTTATGGCAGATCGAATGTTATTAAACCCTTCAAATCTACCATCGTCGCTTGACATTGCGAGAAGTGTTCTAGTTCTGACATATGTAGTGTAAGAAACTTGGCAACATTACCGTTTTACGTCACAATCAACCCGATCACGCCTATTGGCTGATCGGTCGTTTACGCCACAAAGAGTGACCAGTAGCTTCACAATTTGCTGCTTTTCAAAAATGAATGAAAACTGCTGAAATTGAAATTTGGCTCGAAAAATTTTTTCTGGGTAATGATGATAATAATAATACTAAAGAAGTATATTATAAGAAATATAATGATGATGATAATGAAGGTATATTAATAATTAGAATAATGGTATATTAATGAATTATAAATAAATATAATAAGTTGATGATGTATGGATGAAGTATAGCGAAAGAGTATATGTACAAACTAAAAGTAAAAATTTTTTAAAACCAATTAAAAAAATACTGAGAATAATTAAAGGAAGAGATAGGTAAAATAATTAAAAACTGAGTATAATTGAAAGGAGTACCAATAGTTATAAAAATCGAATGAATATTGAAAAACATATCTATATATATATATATATATATATATATATATATATATATATATATATATATATATATATATATATATATATATATATCAGTATAAAATATAGATATTAAATATATCAAATGTCATGAATATTGTTATCTTTGAAGAATTTTCTTTCTTGAATTCAAAGGACCTCCAGAAACAGTTGGTTTTCTGAAACAAAAAGAAAGTAGTATTGGTAATTTGTAAATAATTAAACTGATATTCAAATTTTACTAACTAGTATTAAAATGTTGAATATAAATTTAAGGAATGTGTTATGTTTAGAAGTGAGTTAAATATTCAAAGACTTGAAATAAAAAAATTAAAAAACCCATAAATAAAAAAAGTTCGTTTTAAATCGTTTTTTTTTTTAATTTTCTGAAACCTTGTATAATATTAATCGATACCCATGTTTGAAATAAACATGTTTCCAAAAATGACAAGCAATTGGCATAACTTTAAAATTTTTGAAATCAAAATTTACGAATATATTTTGATCTGAAGCAGATAACAAAATATTAAAAGTTCGAACATCCTGTATGAGAAATTGGATCTGAACACAACAGCCAATGAGATACCAGGAAAGATCTTGATGCAAAATTAGAAAATTTAAAAAAATGAAAAGCATAAACGTCAAAAGAATGATTTTTACATGTATTGTATATAGTTTGAAAGGTAGTTAGAGATGTTTAATAAATAAAAACTGTCAAAGAAGTGAAAATAATAAAAAGTGCAACAAAAGTGAGTGGAAATAGAAAATTCGAGGAAGAAAACAAAATGTGTTGGTATCGAGGGAGAGAATCAACAAGCGAGGGAGATTGGTGAAAAAATAATTTTCCGGAAGAACTCTGATAAATTAACATCCGAAAAAATCA